>JAJPUD010011475.1:0-18789 GCA_023553655.1 Myrmecobius fasciatus | reverse complement strand
AGGTGATCGGTGGATTGTTTCAAGGAGTAGTTTGCCTTCTGGGTCTAAAATATCAGGGCAGTTTTCTTTTATGATTTCCTGGAAGATAGTGTCTAGGTTCTTTTTTTCATCATGGCTTTCAGGAAGCCCTATAGTCCTTAGATTGTCTCTCCTAGATCTATTTTCCAGGTCATTTGTTTTTCCTAGGAGATATCTTATGTTTTTCTCTATCTTTTCATTTTTTTTGTTTTTGTTGGACTGATTCTTGAAGTCTGGATGAGTCATTAATTTCCAATTGTTCGATTCTAATTTTTAATGTCTTATTTTCTTCAGTTACTGTTTTTAGTTCCTTTTGAAATTGACCAATTACATTTTTTTGTTCATTGCATTCTTTTTCCATTTTTTCTATTTTATTTTGCAGTGATCTCATTTCGTTTCCCCATGTTTCTTCTAACTCTCTTTTAAGATTTTTTATGCAATCTTCAAAGAAAGCCTTGTGACATGGAGACCAATTTATGTCTCTCTTTGGGGCTTTTTCTGGAGTTGCTTTAGCTTTAGGGGCCTCAGTATTTGAGGTCTGTTCTTCCCTCTCTCCATAAAAGTTGTCTAAGGTGAGAGCTCTTTTTGGTTTTTTATTCATTTTTTTGTTTTAAAGGTGTGAGGTCTGTTTAGGGCAAAGGTGGGACAGCTGCTTTAATTTGCCCTGGGGCAGTTCTGCTGATTGAGTTATTTCAGGAACTGGGCAGTTCTGCTGATTGAATTATGTCAGGGGCTGGGCAGCTCTGCTGATTGAATTATTTCTGGTGCTTATCAGTCCTGTTGTTTGATTGATTGCTTTAAGGTGCTGTGTAATGGCAGCTAGCTCCGATGCTCATCAGGGGTTCAGTGGTTCACAATCTATCCCCCTCAAAAGGCAGACCCTCCAAACCACCTGCCCACAATCAGGACAAATTGTTCCAAGAGGCTCGCAGAATACTCCCAGGTGTGTGAAAAGCACAATGCTCCCACTCCTGTTCCAATTCCTGTTCCAGCTCCCTGCTCCAGCTCCCTGCCCCAGTCTCCCTGCCCTGCAGTCTGGGTTCAGTAGGCCACCCCCTGCCCCATTAAAACAGACCTGTTTTGAGGTTCTTCCAGAGTATCTTCTTCTAGAATCGTGTTGTTCTCCAGATATTGTGGATTTTTTTGCTTCAGAATCAGTCTAGAGGCTTCATATGTTGTTGGTTTGAGGGGAGGTTAGAGGAGGTTACAGAGAATCCTGTCTGATCTCCGCCACCATGGCTCCACCCCCGGAAGGAAGCCTAGACTTTGTCTTAAGTATTCTGCATCAGATACCTTCATTTCTTTCTTTTACCCAAAAACTTTTCAGCTCCCTTTTAGAGGTGTCTTCCCCTAATAGAATGTTAGCTTCCCGAGGACAAAAATTGTCTCTATTTCTGCTTAGATTTGAATTCTCTGTACTTGGTACATAAGTGTTTAATAAATGATTATTGATTTAATTCATGGTATTTTGCTGAACTGATAAATTCTCCATGATCTCCCCTTACTTTTGCCTCTTAGATCTCTTATATTTCCTTAAATTCTAGCTTAGATGTCATGTCATAATCCAAACCTTTCCCCATTGCTCCCATTTGTTACTCTTCTAGCTTTTCTCAAATTAATTTGGATTTACTTATAAGCATATACTTTATAAACAGTAAAATCAAATTCTGTAAAGACAGGGAATGTGTTTTTTTCTTGTCTTTACATCTCTAGAAGTTAAGTTCTATCTTCCATATATACTGAAGACTTACTAACTTTTAATTCATTTAAAAAAAATCACAGAGGGCAGCCAGTTGTGTAGTAGATAGAACACCAGCCCTGAAGTCAGGAGGACCTGAGTTCAAATCTAGCTTCAGACATGTAACACTTCCTGGCTGCATGATCCTGGTCAAGTCACTTAACCCCAATTGCCTCAGCAAAAACAAAAGAAAAAAAAAAAGAAAAGAAAAGAAAAGAAATCACAGACCAGAATCATTATTAAGAAAGAAGACTGAAGTCACTGAGAAATAGAAATGTGTAGACAAAAGTAGGAATTAGTGATTTAAAACAGGAAACCATTAATAAATAACTATATATTTCCTTTTTCTTTCTCCAAGACAGACAGCATGACTTAGGGAAGAACCTTTGGAGTTTGGAAAACCTGTATTCACACCCTGCCTCTTAGACAGGCTAGCAGAGTGACCCTGTCAGAATTTGTAGCTTTAGACATTTAAGTTTAAATCAACAAGTATGCACAACCTATGTTAATTGATGGTGTTTCTAAATCTTAGAGTTCCTTATGTTAATGGAATAGTAGGTTGAGTATTTAATCCTGACCCTAGCCTTCTTGAAGAGACAGTTTATAAATTTGGAAATCAGAATTTCAAAGTCTCGAGAAATTACCCTAAATAACTCTAAGATGGGGTAAAGTTGAAAGAGAGTGTATGCTATAGTTCTTTCTACACCTGTGATCTCTATGGTAATGAAAAAATAACAACAGAACACTGAGTGTTTGTGATAGCCCCCTGAAGTCATTCTATAAAAAGACTCTGAAAGTCTGTGACATTGTGACTGTATGTGTGTGTCTGTCTGTCTGTGTCTGTGTGTGTGTGAGAGAGGGACAGATAGAGACAGAGAGAAACAGAGGAAAAAGAAAGACAGAGAGGGAGGGAGGGAGAGAAAGAGAGGGGGGAGAAAAGAGCGAAGGAGGAAAGAGACAGACAAACAGAAACAGAGAGACAGAAAAGACACACACTCAGAGAAAGAAAAAGAGAAACAAAGAGACAACAAAGAAAGAGAATGAGAACAAGAGAGAAAGAAGGGGGTAAGTAGGGAGATAGAAAAAGAGAGAGACTGATAGAGAGACAGAGAGACAAAGACAGGGAGACACAGAGAGACACAGAGAGACAGAGAGAGAGAGCAAAAGCCAAAGATCTCATCTAAACAAAGTACCTATTTAAAATAAAACAAAACAATACAAGGAAAAAAAACAGCAAGAAAAATCACATTTCTCTCCTGATTTTTCTATTGTTTGTCTGGAATTAAGACTGACTAGGAAAGACTTCCTGAAGTAAGTAAAATTTTAGCTGGGACTTAAGCCAGGTAGGTTAACAGTGGAAAAGTAGGAAGGGGCCAGGTAATATAGAGCTTTAAATGCCAAACAAAGGTGTTTACATTTGATCTTGGAGGTAATGGGATGTCATTGGAGAAAGTGCCATGATTAAACCTATGCTTTTGGAAAATCACTTTGGTAGCTGAAGATAGAATAGGGAGAGGAAACTTGTAAAAGAAGAGCCATTTATAAGGCTCATATATGAGCATCATATTGTTTGCCTTCTTAATAGAGAAAGGAGCTGGACAAATGGAGAGAATTCAGAACTGAAACTTAAAAAGTGAATGTTAGAAAAAAAAGTAAAAATATACAAAACAAAAAATATTTAAAGTTTATCATAATAGTCCAGAGAAGCTATGATGATGGCCTATAAAAGATACTTTATTAGTAGATAGAAAGAGTCATAATACAGGGATTTTGTGAAAGAAAAAAGTGAGAAAATTTGTCAGATTAGATTTGAGAAGTGACTAAGCATGAAAGTTGAAAGACTTCTATTTTATATATATATATATATATATATGTATATATATATATGTATGCATGTATAATTATTGAATTTTGGGGAGCTGATGAGATTAGCAAGGGAAATAGAACAGTGAGAAAAGAAAAATTAGTACATGAAATAGTCTTGGGGGCATATAGTATAGGTAGGTGTTACATGTTTGAAGAATCAGAAAAGAACAAAATAATTTATTGCCAATGTAATTTAAATTAATTTCATCCCCATATAAGTCAGTCAGGTATTATGTATTTATTATGTGCCTATGAAGTACCATAAATACTTACTTTGAATGAGGTTACAAATGCAAGTAAAAAGAAAAAGTTTCTCCCCACAAGGAGAACATTCTAAGGGGGAAAGACAATACATAAAAGATAAGCCTAAAAGTGGGGAGTGGAAAAGGAGGTACCCAGGCAGAGGCATACTGATCAATTCCTGAGAGCAAATAAGGCTTTTCTGGGACTCTTCCCTAAAAGAATTTTCCATGAAGAACTTAGAAAAAAGAGAAGGAGGTAATAAATAAGGCAGCTGAGACATAGTACCTAAGTCCAGAAAAAGCCTTCATAAAATATTTCATCATAGTTCGGAGATGACCTTCATTTTTCAAAGGCTATGTCAGAAAAAGACAAAGTCTTTTTCACACTTAAAGACTGAAAATGTCTGCTTTCTGGGGACCAGACTAGGGACTTTGGAGATATGCATCATCTTTAGATTGGCCACTAGTTGAATGTTTATCTGTACATGACAATTCATAAAGACCATCAAAGAGTTGAGGAGGGATTACAATAAAAGTTAATGGAAAGAATACTTCACCAATCAGATCATGAAACTTTTTAAATACTTAGGTGAACTTGAATTTCACCTTCTCTTTCCCTCAAAAGAAGAAGAAAGGCCAAGTGCTATAAGTTAAATGGTAGATCATACAGTTACCAAGCAACATTTTCAGTATTCCATTCAATAAGAAATCAAAGAGAGTAAGCAGATCTGAAATACAGTGTCTATTTGGAAAGTATTATTTGGAGGAAGGAGTCCTGGCTGCTGACAAAGATTGTGTCTTTTCCTTCAGATATTCATCTCTTTAATCCTACCACAAAAACTACATAATTGATTTTAAACTGAGTTTACATTATTTTTAAAAAGGTGTTTAGCCTCTAATAAAAGAAGCTATGAGTTCATTGATTCTATCAAATAATCATATTTTTCTGAAAGTACATATATACTTCACTGAAAATTATCAGAAACTTCAACAAGATAGCCAGATAATCATATTTTAATCAAACTCTGTCTGTGCTTGGAAAAGATACTATGACACTGTACCATTTACTCCATAATAATTCTAGTTCTCAGATTACTGGGGGACGTCTTCTGTGAGACTCTTTTTTGGACCCTTCAGAAGAAAAAGTCACAATAATCATGTACAACCATGATGGTTTTTCTCCAAAGAATTCTAACCATTCTCATCTTTAAAATATTATTATTCTCTACAAAATCCAGTTGGGCTGGAGATAGGGGTAAGGTAGGATGGGAGTGGGTGAAAGTACACAAAGTGTTCTCTTTTTTAATCCATACTGTCTTTGTCTCTTTCTCTGTCTCTGTATCTCGGTCTCTTTTTATTAATCCATACTGTCTCTGTCTCTGTCTCTCTGTTTGTCTGTCTGTCTGTCTCTCTTTTTCTCTTTCTCTGTTTCTCTTCTACATCTTCTTTTACTTTTTTTTTAAATGGGAGAACTGAGTTCATCATCATCATCAATAACCCATATGCATAGTGTATGCACATCTTCTTGAAATGTAAATCCATTCTCAAAAGCTTCTGAAATTATAGTAGTGTTTTTTGAACTGATCCTCCAATCAGGTTGGGCAAGGGTATACTTATTTATAAAAAGTTAAGACTACCCATAGCCTCATCAATATATGATTGAAAAGCAATTTTATTTACATGAATATATGCAATAAAAGTACTATTTTTAAAATGAGAAAGAAAAAAATTAGCAATGAATGTATCTTTACATTGTTATTATTAAAGCCATTTTAAAAATTCATACCTCTTTTGTTTAAATGACTTTATCTGAAATGGTTATTCAGTAGTCTCCTGAGGTCTAAAACATTTAATTTTGTTTCTACTGTTCAAAGGTAAAAGTTATTGAAAAAAGATTTAGAAGATTTAATTTATTCATTCTCATTATTAATATAAATTCTATTAGTCTATTGAAATGACTAAATGAAATTAAATAGTATTATTCATAGGCCTAATGTTTCTAATTTTTGCAATGACATACTAAGGCTATGTATAGATGCTGCTGTATCCCTTAGATGTGTATGGAACTCCTCCTGTACTTTACTTACTATTCTGAGGTGAATGAGTTTATTTTCTTCCAATATTACAAAAATAGTTTTTTCTTCCAGATTCCATGCAAGTACTGTGTTACGTAAGGTCCTCCTGACATGGGCTATTTTGCCATGCATAAAAAGGAGGGAAGATTGGTCCATTCTTTGAAATACCAGACTGAACATGAATAGTATGTTTATTTCTGCCATTTCAGAAAAAAAAAAATCATCAGGGTGTTTCTCTTTGAATGGTTGCAGGTGTGGATAATTAAAAGACGACACTTACTTATATTTGATTGTGTGAGCATTCTCAAGGCTACAAGTGATTCTAATCAACTTCACTGGCTGTGGGGAAAACTTGATAATTAACAAAAGTTTCTGTACTATCTTACTAATTCAGAATTTTAATTTGTATGACATTATTTCAACTTTCATTTTCCTAGAGAATTAATAACACAAAATTATTAAGCTATTTTGGAGTAGATTTTTTTTCTTTTTTAAGAGAAACAAAGCATTTTGGGAATGTATACAAAAGAGTATGAAGTAAGCTGCTCCCAACACTAAGCCTGTGTCTAATACAGAGAGCATCTTGGACATAAATGAACCCAAGGTTAATTCAATTCAGCCAATGTCTCCAAGATTTACAGGGCCATCTTGGTGTTATTCCAAGTTTTTAGCTTCTTACAAATGATGTGTTTTAAAGGAAAGGATAGTGTTTAAGCTGGAAGCATCTATCAATGCATTACATGGAATTTCTGGTATTTACTTGGACTGACAATCCCAAGTATATAGTTTAATTAATTACTATTGAGGAGAGGCCTTAACTCTAATTCAATAATTAGTTTTGTAGAAATCTATAATATCTGTTTCATTTTAAATTGTTCAACTTTATTCAGCAGCAAGATCAAGTCATGAAAACAAAAGAGCTTATATTGGAAGACTAGGTGACACAAGTGAACTAATTGACATTTTAATTCTAGATTAGAAAGCTAAGTAGATAATTTAGGTTACTATTATTTATATAGAATTATGTTCAAACTGATCATCTAAATTGATTTTGAGACTCTTTCTTCTTATCTAAAAGAAAAGTATTATAAAACACATTTATCTGATAGCATGACATATGAGGCAATATGCAATTTATTTGGTAGATTGCAAATGGATTTAAAAGTTTTTAATTTATAACAAAAGAAAATGATCTCACTCCACTGAAAATTTTTTTTCAGGGTGTATTTTTATTATTTGTGATTCTTTTTCATAGTACTTGATTCTAACAAGTTCATTATTAATTTGACCACACATCAAGATGTATTATTTATTATCATCACCATATATTTAGTTATTATCCAATTGTAGGAAAATAATAACATGAAAAAAAACATTTCACGTGAAGTATGATATGAGATATTTTAGAAAACAATTTTAGGGTGACCCTCAGTTTGCCTGGGTGGAGCACATAACAAAAGCTTTGGTGTGACAGGACAGAGATTTTAGGTAAATAGATTAATATATTTTTTCTCTTTTTAGGAGCTGTTTTTTTTAAACTAAATCTTATTATTTCCAAACATATGCATGGGAAATTTTTCAACATTGACCCTTGCAAAACCTGTTCCAAATTTTTCCCTCCTTCCCTCCACCCCCTCCCCTAAATGGCAGGTAGCCAAAAACATGTTAAACATGTTAAAATATATGTTAAGTTCATTATATGCATACATTCATACAGTTATCTTGCTGCACAAGAAAAATCAGATCAAGAATGAAGAAAAAAAAAGAAACTGAGAAAATAAACAAAATGCAAGCAAACAACAGAAAGAGTGAAAATGCTATGTTGTGGTCCACACTCAGTTCCCACAGTCCTCTCTTTGGGTGTAGGTGGCTCTCTTTATCACTGAATAATTGGAACTTATTTGAATCATCTGAATTGTTAAAGAGAGCCATGTGCATCAGAATTGATCATCTTATAATCTTAATATTGCAGTGTATAATGATCTCCGGGTTCTGCTCATTTCACTTAGCATCAGTTCATGTAAGTCTCTTAGGAGCTATTTTTAACAACCCCATAAAGTCCTAATAATGTTTTATTAAGTCATAGGGAAAACCATTGGCTATCCAGGATTGAGATAATATTTGTAAAGTTATTAGTACAATGATTAAAACATAGTAGAAATTTGATAAATGTTCTTTCTACCACCACGCTTCCACCTGAAACAATGTCAGTAGAAAGTAATCTGTGATGGGTCCTACTATGCTAGAAAAGTTTTCAAATATCAGAATAAAAATGAGTCTCAATTGATAAAATGCCAAATGATATTAGCAAATACTTCCCCTAAAAAGTTCCAAAAGAAAAAATATTCTAAATACCTAAAACCATGAGAAATGCAAATGAGAATAACACTGATATTTCATCTCACTTTCAACCAAAGCAGAAATTATGAAAAAATTGAAAATAATCCATGTTAAAGTTAAGACATTGGAAAATATGCAGGCTTATATACTAATGATAGAGTTATGAATTTATTAAACCATTCTGGGAAGCAATTGAATTTATGCTTCAAAAAAGCAACAAAAACACTCATAAATTAAACTCAGAGATCCAGTTGCTAGACATATACCCAACAAAATTTAAAATCATCACAAAAAACAAACTATACATGATTTCACTTTTTGTTATTGACTAGAACTTAAAACAAAATAGATATATATTTATTAATAATAGCTAAATAAATTGCAACACATAAAATTGGTCAAAACTTACTGCAGAATAGGAAACAATGAATATAAAGAATTAAGAAAAGCATGTGAAAAAACTATAAACTGTTTAAGTATAAAGTAACCAGAACTAGGAAAATGATAGAAACAATAAATATAATGCTGAAAACTGAAATTACAATTAAACAAATCTGAACACTGTATAATCATAATGAAGAAACTAAGCTCTAAAGAATTCCCAAAAATGTGCTTCCTTTGACACTTTACAGGGATATAGGTCTAACAGTGCATATACTGACATTCTCAATATGGATTTATTTTAATAAACCACTTCTTTTTTCTATTCTTTTTTTTTTGGTTATACAGGATAGATCACTGGTTTTAGGAAAGGGTGCATGAAG
This sequence comes from Myrmecobius fasciatus, assembly GCA_023553655.1. Lineage (NCBI taxonomy): Eukaryota > Metazoa > Chordata > Mammalia > Dasyuromorphia > Myrmecobiidae > Myrmecobius > Myrmecobius fasciatus. Next base: position 9,746 of record JAJPUD010011475.1, on the reverse strand, counting down.
GTGATATGAAAACAAAAGATAAATATTTTTTTCTTTTAATTTAAAAGAAAGGGTTGAAATATATTTTGGAGTATAGACTATAACTATTTTCCAAAATGCACCCTCCCTAGGTGGGAGTAAGCATCTATCAATAGATTAACCTCTTGGTGATGAAATTAATTGACCATAGTAAATATGCAATAAAGAAAAGTAGAGACTGCTTCTCATTCCTATGTGATATTCTTCCATTTCCACAGTGATGGTGGTAAAGTAGCATAAAATGCAGGACAGAGGATCATGAATCATAAAGACTTCTAATCATCTATAAACATTAATGTCACTCTTAGGTTCTTGGGTTACCTGTCCAGGGACAAGAGAGTGGGCATATTATAAGAGCATCTGTATTATATGTAAGCCTTGACAATCTTGCTATAAATGAAACTGGAAAGCAAAAAGAAGTTAAAACTAAATGGAATCATGGCATAGCCATTCTACTTAGAGGAAAAAATACAAGACTTAGTTGTACACATTTCACAGATTTGGTCATCTTATATTGTAGTGCACTTTATAAGCATTTTACAAAAGAACAACCCAAAAATAATCATAGATTTTACATCAACATGACCAGATTGTTGCCTAAGGAAAAACACTTAAATCAGTTGTATTTTGAAGGAAGAGAGGGATTCTAAGCAGTACAGGTGTGGTGAGAATATGAAGGACAGACAGTATGAAGACAAAGATGGAGTAGATCGAGCATCATGTATAAATAATGGAAAAAAATCTAAATAATTTGCCAGCTATGTTTTTAAAAGGTGAAGGTATTCTATTAGGTAGGGATTCTATGAGATGATGAGAGAATACTTTCTAGGAATGAAGGGTTGACTTGCAAAATCACAGTGACAAGAAATGTTATATCACATATAACATAGTAAGAAGGCCAGTATGAATGTAATAAGAGATGCATTAAAGAGAATAATGGATAATAAGATCATTAAGTAATTTATATTGAACCCTAATAATAAAAAGTTGCCACTTCTTTTGACTAAATAACACTAGCAGCAGATGTACCAGCACTAGCACTAGCCCAAGCACTACCACTATCATCATCATCATCATCATCATCATCATCATCATCATCATCATCACAATATTAAAGTAATAATATGGTCAAAATAGTTCTTTAGAAAAATCATCTTGGCAGCTATATGGGAAATGTGTTGGAAAGGTATCCAATTGTGAGACTATTTCAATAGTCCTGAAATAATTTAACTGTCAATATAGAGAAGAGGAAGAATATGAGAAGGGTTGTATTTATATAAAAATCATTCTTTCTATTTACCAATTCTTTCTCTGAATGTAGATATGCCCTTTGTAGTTAATTTGTGTATTTATAATAGTCCTTTATATACTCTTTGTAGTTCATTTGGATATTTATAATAGTCTAAATAATTTAGTTGCTCGACATTGTTCTTAAAATAATATTGATGTTATTTTATACAACATTCTCTTAGTTCTGTTTAGTTCACTCTTTATTATTCCATGCAAATCTATCCATTTTTCCCCAAATTAATGAGCTCATCATTTCTTATAGAATTGTGCTATTCTGTCACAATGGTGTATCACAACCTGCTATGCCATTCTCCAACTGGCAGACATCTCTACATTCTCTAGCTCTTTGCCATCACAAAGAGAGCTGCTGTAAATATTTTAGAAGATAAAAGTTCTATTCATTTTTACCCTTATTGTGTTTGGAAATGGATCTAGTAGTAGCATTACCAGGTCAAAGAGAATAGGCAGCTTAATAGTCTTTTGGACATAATTCCAGGTTGTACTCCAAAATCATTGAATCAATTCACAGTTTTACCAATAGTGAATTGGTATTCCAATTTTTCCATGTCCCCTCCATGATTTGCTAATTTCTCCTTCAATAATTTCAGTCAATCTGTTAAGTGTGATATCTCAAGATTATGTAAATTTGCATTTTCTAATCAATAATAATTCAGAGCATTTTATATGACTATAACTTGTTTTGATTTCTTAATCTAAAAACTGTTCATATTCTTCAACCATTTATCAGTTGAGGAATGATTTATATTCTTATAGTTTTTTTTGTTTTTGTGTTATTTGAGATACAAAAATTTTATTTGAAAAGCAATATAATTTTTTTTGCAGAATTTCTGCATTTTTTCTGATCTTGGCTATATAGCATCCATCTTTCTCATCACTTCATATTTTTATGATACAGCCTAATACAATCAACTCATACCTGTATCGTGCTTAAAAGTAGGCTCCTTTTAAATGCCTTATTATTATTAAAGTTCTTAGAAATTACAGGTCCATCATGCAATTTAGGAATGTAAACAGTTTAACTTTATTGAATTACTTATAATCTTTCATGCTTGCCATTTTATGTTTCTCTTGCATATTATGTTTGAATGTTAAATTTTCTAATTACATCTGATTTTTTAATTGGAACTAATTGAAATATTCATTTTCCCCTGAAGAATTACACTCAATTTTGCTGGGAAAATCATTCTTGGTTGTAATTCTCTTCTTCTTTTCATGTTTTTTCTTTTTCTTCTTTTTTTTTTCTTTTTCTTCTTTTCTTATTCTTTTTCTTCTTTTCTTCTATTCTTCTTTTCTCTTTTTACATAATATTATATTGTAAGCCCACCGAACATTTAAAATAGAAGCTACTAAATCTTTTATATTTCTGACTATGACTCCATAATATTTGTTTTTTTTCCTTCTATCCTCTTGCAGTAGTTTCTTCTTGATTGGGAGATCTGTAATGTAGTTATAATATTCCTAGGAGTTGATTTTGGGATCTCTTTCAGTTGGTGATCAAGGGATTCTTTCAATTTCTGTTTTATACTTTGGTTCTAGGATACCAGGGAAATTGTCCTTAGTAATTTCTTGAAATATATTAGGCTCTACCTTTATAAGATCATTACCTTTTTATATTATTTAATTTTGTTTTACTTTTTTTGATGTGAAGCCATTAACTTTCACTTGCACAATTCTAATTTTTTAAAATTTTTTATTTGAAAATATTGAGTAAGAAAAACAGAAAAAGAATACAAAACAAAATAAAGCAAAATAAAATAGAACATTGTCATGGGTCCATCAGAACATCAGAAAGGATTCAAAATATATAACAACAAATTACTTGACCAAGAATTCATATATATGTGTGTGTGTGTGTTTAGAAAAAAATTAGATTCATGAATGTCAATTTTTTATTTACTTCCAAAGAAAAATTATTTACTTCCAAAGAAAAATTTCTTTGATTCTCTGCTGCCCAACTTATTTACTTTACTCTTTTTTTTCTGCCTTTCATGCCTCCCACCCCCAAGCAAGCTACAGTTAAGAAAGATATTTATGTATACATACGTAGATATATACATATACATACACACACACATACCACATATACACCACATCTTTCCAAAGAACAATTTATTGTATCAACATTCTCTTTTTGGTCACAACTTTCTGGCAATCCAATTATTCTTATATTTTCTCTTCTTTATGTGTTCTCCAGATCTGTCATTTTTCTTATGAGATGTTTCATATTCTGTTTTATTTTCTTGTTCTTTATAATCTGTTTTGTTATATCTTGATCTCTCATAGATCAATGGCTTCTTTTTGTTGAACTGTATTTTTTTTCTTTTTTTAAAATGCATTTTATTGAAGCTTTTTAATTGCAAAACATATGTATCTGTAATTCTTCAACAATGACCCTTACAAAGCTTTCTGTTACAAATTTTGCCCCCTAATCCCCACCCCTCCCCTAGATAGCAGGAAATCCACTACATGTTCATTATGTTAATGATAAAGCGAATATGTGTATGCATATTTCCATGCTTATCTTGCTGTGCAAGAAAAATGTGTCTACAAGAAAAAAATCTGAGAAAGGAAACACAATGCAAGCAAACATCCATGGAGGGCATGAAAATGTTATGTTGTGGTTCACATCTCATACCCTTTTCTCTGGGTGTGTATGGCTTTCTTCACTGCCCAGATGGAACTGGTTTGAAGCATTTCATTGTTGAAAAGAACCATGTCCATCAGAATTGATCATCATATAGTCTTGTTGTTGCAGTGTATAATGATCTCTTGGTTCTGCTCAATTCACTCAGCATCAGTTCATGCAAGTCTCTCCAGGCCTCTCTGAAATCATCCTGCTGGTCATTTCTTTTAGAACAATAATATTCAATAACTTTCATATATCACAATTTATTCAGCCATTCTCCAATTGATGGCCATCCATTCAGTTTCCAGTTTCTAGCCATTACAAAAAGGGCTGCCACAAACATTCTTGCACATGTGGGTCCCTTTCCTTCCTTTAAGATCTCTTTGGGATATAGGCCCAGAAGAAATACTGCTGGGTCAAAGGGTATACATACCCTTTTGAGCATAGTTCCAAATTGCTCTCCAGAATGGTTGGATCCGTTCACAGTTCCACCAACAATGTATAGAACTGTATTTTTTTTTCAAATAATCATATTAATATTTGAAACTCTTCACCTCCTTTTCTGGTTATTTAACTTTTTTGCATACTCTTCTTGTTTTTCTTGGGTGGTTTTTATTTTTTTTTTTAGTTTTTCCTCAATATCTCTCATTTGATTTTGAATTCTTTTTTGAGTTCTTCTATAAATTCTCTCTGAAAAGGGACCATTTCAAATTATTCTTTGGGGTAGAAGCATTTTCTTACTAAGGTGTCCTCCTATGAAGATGAATCCTATTCTTCCCCATTCCTATAATATGTTTCAATGGTGGGCTTCTTTCTACTTAGCTAGTTCATTTTTTAAATAAAAGGTATTCTAATAAAATAAAATTAAATAAAAGCTCTTCTAATCATGAGATAGGGGAATGATGTCTCAAGCTTCGCTTCAGCTCTTCACTCTGACCAGGAACCCCAAACCAAGAACTCCACCCTCCTGCTAGTGTCCACAGACAGCAGGTCCTTGCCCCACTGCCTCCACACTCAATAGATGCTGGCTCCTTCTCTCCCAAGGTCACATTTCAGCAGCCCAATTGAGCCTTATATTCCTAATCAGCCAAGATTCACTTCATCTTTCTAGACTCAAAACCTGAGAAGGTGAAAAGTTCCAGTGATTCCTGTTGAGGCTTCAGCCAAAACCAACTAGCCCTTTTGATATTTTTAAGGAATTAGTCTGGAGGTGTTTGTACTTCAAACAAGTTAATTCACAGCCTGGGGTCTTTCTTCAGATCTTCTAAGGATGTATCTGGAGGACCTCTGTTCTATCCTAAGTCTTTTTGATTTTTCACCTGTCTATGTTTGCCCTGAGGCACAAATCTATTCTATTTTGAGGGAAAATCAGGAGAGCTTAAAATTTACCAAACTATTCTGCCATCTTTCCAGAATCCTCCCGCATTCTGATTTTTAAGGAATTATTTTTTGGGGTGAACTTCTGGACCTTTTTTCCCCATTGGGCTAATTCTGCTGCTTAAAGAGTTCTTTTCTTTAATGAATTTTTGTGTCTCTTTAAGACAATGCTGTCTTAAAACTTCCTTCCTTCCTTCCTTCCTTCCTTCCTTCCTTCCTTCCTCCCTCCCTCCCTCCTTCCCTTTCTTCTTCCCTCCCTCCTTCCTTCTTTCCCTTTCTCCTTCCCTCTCTTCCTCCCTTCATTTCTTTCTCCCTAATTCCCTTTCTTCCTCCCTCCTTCCCTTTCTTCCTCCCTCCCTCCTTTTCTTCCTTCCTTCCTTTCTCCCTTTCTCCCTTCTTCCTTTTCTTCTTTCCTTCCTTGCTTTCTTACTCTTTTTTTGCTTCTTTTTCTAGATGGCTAATTTTTATTAAGCATTTAATATTCCCCCAATTATATGTAAAAACAATTTTTAACATTTGTTTTTAAAACTTTGAGTTCCATATTCTCTCTCTTCTTCCTCCCCACTCTCATACTCTCATTGAAAATACAAGCAATTATATATAGGTTAAATATGTCTAGTCATGCAAAACATTTCCATAATAGTCATGTTATAAAAGAAAACATAGTCCAGAAAAAGAAAAACCTCCCATGAAAAATAAAGTAGGGGCAGAGCCAAGATGGCAGAAAGTAGAAAGGACATTCCCAGAGCTCTCCCCATCTTCCCTGAAGATCAAGACTAGATCAAGCTTCTGAATGGATTTTGGAGTGACAGAACCCACAAATATTCAGAATGCAATAATTTTTCAGCTTAAAATATCTCCAAAAGATTTCAGGAAGGTGTGTATCAATTGGACAGAGAGGATTATGGCCCAGTGCAGGTATGGTGTGGAAAGGCTTAAGGTGGCCCAGGGAGGCTTCTTAGCCAAAATTCAGCAGCATTGGCTACTCCATCCTGATTCAAAAGGCCAGTAGGATCAGCAGACCAGCCAAGAGACCACCAATGCAACTACAAGAGACAAATTGTGCACCCTCAATAACTAGCATAATAGGTAGAACTTGGCCAGGTTTATCTAGTACAGTGGGGAAGCCTATAGCACCACAATCCCCACCACATTCAATGAAAAACACTGTTGCCCTGCAAAGAAAACTTGGGATAATTTCCCCTGTCCCCTAGGAGCAGACCTAACCCTTAAAATTTTGCAAAAAAAAAATTTTTCAAAGACCGTTGATCATAGAAAGCTACAAGGGAAACAGAAGATCAGAACACAATCCCAGAAGAAGTCAACAAAGGGGAAATGACTTTAAGTGAAGCCTCAAAGTGAAGTGGTCTCCAGTTCAAAAGGCCAATTATGTTTTTAAGTCATTCTTCTATCAATTGGATTTTTGTACTTCCTTTACCATATGGTCCAGTCTGTCTTTTAAGGTGCTTTTTTCTACAATATTTTATGTGTCTCCTTTTCCAAGCTGTTGATTTATCATGATTTTCTTGCATCACTCTCATTGCTCTTCCTGATTTTTCCACAACTTAGTTGATTTTTAAATTTATTTTGAGCTCTTCAATCTCCTGAGACATGTAGAATTTTTGACTTTATTATATTCTGAGTGGGTGTGTTGCTCTTCCTTGTCACCATAGTAACTTTCTATGATCAGCATCTTTTTTTTTGCTTACTCATATGATTTGACTTTTAACTTTTTGCTAAATTAAGGTTTTGCTTCCATGATAGAGGACATACTGTCCCAAGCTTCAGGGGATTTGTGTTGCTATTTTCAGAGATGCTTCAAAGGAACTGTAATTTTTTGGTTCTTTGAAGGTGGTATGATCTAAGGAGAGGTGTTTACTACTCTCCTGGACTATGCTCTGGTCTGTGTGTAACTACAAGCATTCCTTTCTTTCCTGAAACTGTGAGGAGGATTCCCATTCTACTGTGGCTAGTGTGCTTTTGCTCTTCCTTGCCCTTGGACTGTCTTCTCCCACCCCAGAGCTGTGACCTGAATTCAAGTATGAGCAAAGTAACTCAAGCCTGCCTCAGTGCTAGCAAAGAGACCATGTAATCTTCTTCTGATTAGTTGTCTAAGCCCCTTATATTTTGTGGGCTGAGAGCTCCAGAAGATGCAGATATTAGATATTATTACTGCTGATTCGGTGGCTCCTGGTTTGCTGGGGTTGGAGGCTGTGCCGGTACATCTTGTGCTGGATTGCATTCCTCTCCCACCCTCATGCAAAAGACCTTTCTTCCTGACCTTCTAAGTTGTCTTGGGCTGGAAAATTGTTTCATTTTATCATGTTGTAGCTCTAGAATTCATTTAGAATGATTATATAAAGGTATGTGAAAGATTTGGGGAGAGCTTAGATGACTCCTTCCCTTTACTCTGAAATCTGACCCTAAGGTATTATTTTCTATAGCAATTTTGTGCTTCTGATGCCATATGAACTCAGTACTAGCAAAGAATTCCCTGTAACCTCTTTCTGACCATTTCTGAGCTCTGAGCTGAGACTTCCTGAAGCTGCTGCTGCAGATACTATCACTCTAAGACCCATTTCTGATATATGTATAGCATGGCTCCAGACCAATTCCCATGCCAATATCTTAAATCTCTTTTGCTGACTTCCTAAGTTTTATCCAACTGAAAAAAAAATCTCCCTCTGACATTTTATTGACTGTGCTACTCTGAAATTTAATTTGAGGAGTTATTTCAAAGTTGTTTGGAGGGGAATATTGGAAGAATTCTGCTGGATTGCTTTCTGTACAATATCATCTTGTCTCTGCTTCCTTCCCAGGTAGAAATTTTACAGCAAAATGTAATGTGTTAAAAAAATATATATACATACATATGCATATATATGTATATATATATATATATATAGTTCCAGTTCTAGATCTGGGATCCTGTATTAATGTCTGAGTTAAAGTGGTCACAAGAGCAATATATGTATACACACACATACACATACACACATATATGTATATACGTAGAGAGAGAAAAGATCTATAACGACATATAGGAAGTTTTTCTTCATTAAATGCAGTCATCATGTTTAGACTCTAACATCATCATCACGTGCTATGTGAAAAAGTGGAAAAGGTACTAAGGAAAACAAAGATATGTAGAACAGCGATAATAAACCTGGTATATAATATTAGGCATATGTTTGAAGTGCTAGAGCTTAAAAGAATTAAGAAATTAATTATCAATACATTATAGAGAGATTACAAGTAATTGATAGGAAAATGGACCTTGATACTAATAAAAAAACTGCAATCAAAAAATATAAATGAGCCCCTATCTGTTGTTTCTCATTTATGGTTACCACTGCCCCTTTATTCAAATTTGCAGGTTTGGTTCTTCAGGTAACAACTATTTCAATTTTGAGGAATTCTGTGCATTTATAAAACTATAATTCACAGGTCTCACCATTTTATATGCATTTAGTAAAAGGATAAAATTATCTTGAAGCAAAAACATTTACTACAATAATATTATAAATAGTGACTATAACAATATAAATAGAAATAACTATATACCAGTAAACTAATTGTTAAACAAGATTATAAAGATCAAGCTTTTTGAACGTGGGGGGCGGAGCCAAGATGGCGAACTGCGGACAGCTTTCTCTGTGAACTCCCTCCGACATTCCCCCAACCCAGGCAAAGTAAGCTTTAAAACTGGTTTCCGAGTGAGGTCCTCGCCAAGCATTTGGACTACAACACACTTCTATAAAAGATCTACCTTGAAAGAACTCCGGAGAAGGTTAGCCTCAGGGGAAATCGGCCGCTGGTCGCGATCGGACTCCAGCCGGGGCGGAAGTCAGGGCTGCGATAGAGGGGCGGATTTTGGGCACCCAGGAAGCCCCTGGGAGACGCCTGGGCCACTTTGCTCTGCTTGCGGGCAGGTGCTTTGGCAGATCTGCCTTTGGAAGGGGGTGGATGAGAACAGCTGAAAACGTGGTCCTGGTGAGAATCTAGCCTGACCAGCCTCAGACCGGAAGTCAACTCGGCAAACTGCCCCAGGGCAAATATAAATTGTTGCAGTTTTCTCGGCTTTTGACCAATATCCCAACTTTAAATCATGAGCAAGAAGCAGAAGAGAGCTCTCACCATAGAAAGCTTTTACGGAGAAAAAATAGAACAGTCCCCAGATCCTGACATTATGAAAGCAATCACAGATGAAGCCACAAAGGCGGACTTAAGTTGGTCTCCCTTTCAGAAGGCTTACCTGGATGATTGCATTAAGAATCTCAAAAGAGAGCTAGAAGAAGAGTGGGGAAATAAATTGAGATCAGGGCAACAGAAATATCAAAAACTGGAAAATAGGACTGGTGAATTGGAAAAAGAAAACAGTTCACTGAAAAACAAAATTGGTGAATTGGAAAAA
>JAJPUD010011474.1:0-54152 GCA_023553655.1 Myrmecobius fasciatus | reverse complement strand
AAGGAAGAAAGGAAGGAAGGAAGGAAGGAAGGAAGGAAGGAAGGAAGGAAGGAAGGAAGGAAGGAAGGAAGGAAGGAAGGAAGGAAGGAAGGAAGGAAGGAAGGAAGGAAATTATGGGGTGCTGGTAGCAATGGCCCATGTGTCATCTGCAGCAATCAGGGACCACTAAATGGAGGTATGACAGGACTAAAGAATGAGAAGTAGGGACAGAGCATACAGAGATAAGACTGGACCACTTGATTAGAATCATTAGGTTTTGAAAATTATTGGTTGGTGACCTTTTGCATTATTCTCCCTTTGCTTTCAGTGTCTTACAGTAGGAGAGGTGCTAGCAATATACCTGGAACCAAGGGCTCAAAAATCAGCATCTCTCTTCCACTTCTCCTTGGTTACAGTCTCAACACTAAATCAAGGTCCCAGATATTAATTTTCTTTCCTAAAATTTGTCCATAACCTACAAGAAACTACAGGTCACACTTTGGAACTATTCTATACTGAATAAAAACAGGGGAAGGCAAGGACATTTTTAAGATGCTTGGACAGATGCTTCCATGCAAAAAAACCCAACACTTTTTATTGCATTTTTACTATGACTTTACATTTTTTACATAAGCCAAAGTGAATTGACTGATTATATCATATGAGTACATAGAGAATTGTTACTTGCAAAGGGAAATTTAAGGGGTGTGAGGGGAGTATAGTTTTTTCTATTATTTTTAATATAATTATATATGTATATAAATATTCTATTATATTTTAATAAATTTGAACCATATTTTATTTTGAACCATATTTTATTATCCCTATTCTAGATTCAGAATCTGGCCATAATGGACTGTAATGTGCCTTCTCTCACACCTCATCTAGATCCACATGGTTTTTCAGGTTAGGAAAACTTACAGACATGCACTAGAGATTCTTGAAGAGAGAGGATAATACAGTGGAAAGAACACTAGGTTTGGATTCTGAAGATTTGGGTTTGGATTCTGACTCTGTTACTTACTATGTGTGTGAATTAGTCAATTCATTAATCTCCTCTGGACCTCAGCCTACTCATATATAAAATTAACAAGTGGCCCAATGATAGAGGGAAGAGAGGATATCTTTATATCTCTTTAACAGGTCCTATGGGTCCTTTCTACCTGTTAAATCTATGAACTGAAGAAACTTTCTGGCTGGTGTCTTGAGTATGGTACTATCTAGTGGACAAATCAAATATTACACTCTACCATTGATTAATTCATAAAGTGATACTCTGCCTGTCTGAGGCTTAGGGAAGGTGATATACAAACTAGTGATTGCTACTGAAGTACCATAAGAATTTATGTGTATCCACAGAGTGCACATGTAGTCGATATTGTATGTGTCAAATCAGCAACATAAGTGACATGTCATCATGAGTTACAACCATGAAGGTTGTAAATCTCATTTATTTTAAGTGAAACAAATGTTTGCTGATTTATAACTAGGTGTAAGATACTGATAGGTGCATCAAATGATGCTATGATAAATAAGACATTGACCTTATTCTTAAGGACCTTTTAGCTCTTCTCTTAGATTTAAATGGTAGTACTGGAAGAACTTAAGAGGGTGATATTTTCTAACTTTGTATACAAATTCTAAGTTTTACATGTTTCTATATATTGGCCATAGCTGACATTTATGGAATCATTCTTCATTGTGGAATTAAATATTGGGAGGGGAGTCTATTCTCTACTTTAGTCAATGAGAAAACTTTGAGTTATATTCTTCTCATTTTATAGATGAGGATTAAAACATTTCAAGGTTAACTAATATCATTTAAACAACTTGAGGCATCATATGCATTTCCCTTTTTTAAAATGATTAGTCTCATATTGTGCTAAACTGCAAAGATGATTGACAAAAACTTAATATGTTTTTCACAAAATTGGTTTCTTTTCTCAATTTCTTTTTCAATGAGCTGTTTTCTGTGAAATATCTGTGTTTAACTGCACTGAGAGAAAATGCTTGATTGAGGACATCCATTGATAGCTATTCACATAAAAGCCATATTGTGTCTTATAGCTACTTAAATTTGTCCAGGTGTGAAATGGATTATGAAATAATGATCTGAAGAAAAGATGGGGATTGAATAGCAAGCCATACATTTGGCCCTACTGAGGGAGAAACTATATATTACTTGACTTGAGGCAGCCATATATGTGTTTTGACATGAAAGCAATACTCGAACAGAGTATTAGACAATATTGTCAAATATTTTACTAAACTAAAACTACTAATGCTGGGGATTATTAAAAAGTAATCTGGATGTTGTTTCAATCCATTGCACAACATACAATCATGTCAAATAATCTAATTTACTTGTTTCTCCATGGTTTTCTCATACATTCTATATGAAAAAAGGAAACATAAGCTTAGCTTTAGTGATAAAAATTGACACAGACCTCAGTGCTTGTACTATTTCTTATCCTAGAGTTTTTGTATTTCATTAAGGCTTATCAAACTTGTTTGGATGGGTGGATGAGTGGATGAGTGGATGTTCATTTTACAGTTTGCTCTTGAGAGCCGAAAGAACCCACAACGTGGAATGTTATCACCAGCCTCAACAAATAATTCATCCTAATCCAAATATGATATGTATCAGAAGAAAAGATCCTCTGTGCAGAGAAGGGAAATAGCTTGATTTTATATGTACATATACATCTATCTATCTACATAGATAGATGTATATGTATATGTATAGACATGCTGCCTACTAAAGCTAAGAGGTATTTTGGGAACTGCCTTAGGTAGAACTGCAAAGCTGATTTTTAAAAATTCAAATTAAAGTTGCATGATAGGGCAACCTCTGAAAGGATTAATTCTAAGAGTAGTAACAACTTACCCTAGCCATACTTAGAGGTTCTGGAGCTGTAAGAATACATACTTAAAGCTTTAGAAAACACTTTATAGGTTTAAAAATACTTGTTGATTTGACACAATGAAGTATGGTGTCACAAAAGGCTCAGGTTATTATTAGAATAAGATTCTGCTAGTGATAATGATGACTTCAGAATATTTCAGTGAAGGTAGAGCTCAGGCAATTATAGTAAAAAGGCCTTCATGTCATGATGTATATTTCTAGTCTTAATGGTAACCTAGTGAGATTAGGAGCTTAATAGATTGCTTAATAGAAAGTGGCCTTTCAAACAATTTTTGGAAATGGAGGATGATCACTTCTGAATTGACAAGCATAAGCCAAAGCTGAGTTTGGCAGAAGATAATGACATTGAGTTAGTACTGACAGGACAGAACTGAAATGGAGGTGATACGCCTTTCCAATAGGACTTTGAAGTGTCTCATGCTTTAATATTTTTAGTATCAACTTCCCATTAGAGTGTTATGAGTTATGGGTAATCATATCATGCTTTAAGTATTTGTTAATGTGTGGGTATGTGTCTTATGTAATAGAGTAAATAAATAGCTATCCTATACTTAATCTATGTTATGCATTGAGTGCCTTTTTGGAGGGAATCCTATTAATCTCTATTAGGGGAAATTGTATACAAAACAATACCAAAGTGTTGGTTTTGGAAATTTTTCTCAGAATTTCTCAGAATTCAACTGTGGATTAGGGGGATAATAAGTCAGAAAGAATGAGAATCTGATTTCCCTCACTGAGTTCATGAATCTTGCATTGCAATGAATCTAGTCTGAATGACTCTAGAGGCTATTCCACTTTGTGCTAGGGAGAAATCCCATTCCCCTGGACTAATGAGTCATCACATTTAAATCAACAGAGATTCATAAATCTACCTGCAATAGTTCTTTCTGTCTTTTCCTGTGTCATCTTAACCTTGTGCCTGTCTCAGCCTATTACTTTTTCTTCTCAATAGCTCCAATAAACAAGAGATTCTATCCCAGATTCTCACTGTAGAAAAAACAGTTCTAGAAGTTTAGTTTCTTAACACCATGGAGGCATCAAAACCACAGACTCAAATGACTATTTAATTACTCCTGAAAAGTTCTCTGAAGCTGTACAACAATATTCAGGTCAATAGAAGAGAGAAATGCAGCAGAGGATTCTGAGGGAGAAGAGAAGACAAGTGGATAAGTCTTATTAAAGGGTGACCAGAAAAGATTTCCTCTACCCTGAGGTTGCATAAAGCAATTCTTTAGAAGTGATCTGAAGGATATGCACGTACTATCTTTCTCCAAAGTTGCTTTGCATGTAAATTTAACCTCTTTTATTTAATGTATGAATTGTCATAGTTTGCAATAGCTGCCAAGGTACATAGTAGAGATCCCATAGAAATATGTAAAAATCTCACACTTGGTTGAATATCATGCATTTTCCCTCCTGCAGTGGTGCACTGTCTCAAATTCTCCCCTTCCTCACTGACTTAGACAATTCTTTGGCACACACACACATACACACACACACATTGTATACATATATATATATTTACATATATATATACATATGTGTATGTATATATGCATATCCATTTATATTTATACATATCTATACAATTATATCTATGTGCATATGTAGGTATGTATAAACAAGCTTTTGTGTTCTTTACAAGTGCTCTACTGAAATAACAACCAATTTCATGACTATATTTTGATTTAATTATATAACAACTTCTTTTAACTTCAAAATGTGGATTTGGTTGGTGGGTTTTTTGTTTTGTTTATCAAGGTAAGAAAAGGTTATACAAACTGCATTATGAATATTCTTATAGCAGTGAAATACCTCAAACTCTTTGGTTAAGAAAGTCCCTCCCTTCTCCCCCAAAATTCTCAGGTACCCTGTTTAGATGGACTTTAATATCTCTTCTGCATTCCTTCCCATTTTTGAGGGGCTCAAGGACTAGCTCACTAATTGCATTTAACCACCTAAAATCTGACTAGATTTTATAAAAAGTATTTACTTCAAAGATATAACAAGAGCAATCATGCATTTTCCCCAACTTCTTGGTAGCATAATCTCTACTCCCACCCTAATCAGGGTGTGTGTGAGATTAGGTTTGCAATTTGGTCCAGTTCCTTGTTTTTTGTCTTAGTTTTTTTTTTTTTTTTTTTAATTTTATTTTATTTGCATAACATATGTGTGGGTAATTCTTCAACAATAACCCTTACATAGCTTTCCATTACAAATTTTTCCCCCCAACTTCCCCACCCCTTCCCTAGATGGCAGGATATCCACTACATGTTAATTATGTTAAAATATTGGCAAATCGAATATATGTATACATATTTCCAAACTTATCATTGTTGTGCAAGAAAAATCTTATCTACACAAACGATATATCAGATAAAGGAAACACAATGTAAGCAAACATCAATCAAGGAGTATGAGAATGTTATGTTGTGGTCCACATTTCGCATCCCTCTCTCTGGGTGTATATGGCTTTCTTCAGTGAACAATTGCAGGTGGTTTGAAACATATCATTGTTGAAGAGAGCCATGTCCATCAGAATTAATTGTCATATAGTACTGTTGTTGCCGTGTATAATGATCTCCTGGTTCTGCTCATTTCACTCAGCATCAGTTCATGTAAGTCTCTCCAGGCCTCTCTGAAATCATCTTGCTGGTCATTTCTTACAGAACAATAATATTCCATAATATTCATATACCATAATTTATTCAGCCATTCTCCAACTGAAGGGCATCTATTCAGTTTCCAGTTTCTAGCCACTACAAAAAGGGCTGCCACAAACATTCTTGCACATGTGGGGCCCTTTCCTTCTTTTATGATTTCTTTGGGATATAAGCCCAATAGAAATGCTGCTGGGTCAAAGGGTATGCACAGTTTGATAACTTTTTGAGCATAGCTCCAAATTGTTCTCCAGAATGGCTGTATCCGTTCACAGCTCCACCAACAATGCATCAGTGTCCAAGCCCTCCCACAACCCCTCCAACATTCATCATTAACTTTTCCTGTCATTTTAGCCAATCTGACAGGTGTGAAGTGGTACCTCAGGGTTGTCTTGATTTGCATTTCTCTGATCAACAGTGATTTGGAGCACCTTTTCATATGACTATAAATAGTTTTAATTTCATCCTCTGAAAATTGTCTGTTCATATCCTTTGACCATTTATTGATTGGAGAATGGCTTGAATTTTTATAAATATGAGTGTTTGTCTTAGTTCTTGAAGAAGACTATGACATCAGGACATGTCCTGGCATTGTGAATTGGATTTAAGTAAGTCACTACTAGGGCTTTGCCAGATCATCTGCCTCATTTTCACCTCCAGAGCCTTCTGGGTCAATAGAATTAGACTTATACTCTAAATTCATAACAGTATAGTTCCTATTTAAAGCTATCAAATATTCCATCCAATGATCTAGTCAAAGGTCTGTCCTAGGCCCTTTTCTCTTCTTCCTGGATACTATTTCAGTTGGTGATCTTATCAACTCATAAGATTTAGTTACCATCTCTATGCTGATGATTTTCAGATCTACCTTTCCTCCCCCAAAATCTCTACTGACCTCTAAGGTCACATTTCCAAATGCCTTTCAGATATCTTAAACTAGATTTCCAGTAGACATCTCAAACTCAAAAAAAAAAAAAAATTAAATAAATAAAATAAAATAAAATAAATTAAAAAAGACATCTCAAACTCAATTTATTTAAAATGAACTCATTTGTTTCTCTAAGTTTTTCCCACATCCTACCTTCCATATTACTGTAGGGACTACTTTATCTCCCCACTCCCTCAGAACACCAACCCAGGAATCATCCTGAATTCGTTCCCCTCTCTCACTTTCCTGCCCCTTTTTGGGCAAATACCCAAGCTGTCACCATGGTCTATCAATTTTACATTTGGATTGTCTTGAATATGCTCCCTTTTCCCCTCTAACACTACCACCAATCTGGTGTAGGCCTTCATCACCTCACGCCTTGATTATGACAAGAACCTCAGTCTGTCTCTACTCCATTTCATTTTTCATTCAGCCACTAATGGAATCTAATCATATTACTTTCAATTCAATACATTCCAGTGACTTCCTATTGCCTCCAGGAGAAATGCAAAATCCTCTGTTTGGTATTGAAAGTCCTTCATAAACTAGACCCATATACCAGAACCAATGTCCCTGACCTCCTGGATGTTCTATGAACAAGATACTTCAACTCTTGGCTCCAGGCATTCCCTCTGGCTATCCCCCATGCCTGAAATGCTCTCCCTCCTTTACTCTGATTACTAACTTCCTTAATTTCCTTTAATTTTCAGCTAAAACCTTACCTTCTATAGGAAGTCTTCTTAATTCCAGTGCCTTTCCTTCATGAATATTTCCTATTTATCCTATTTATAGCTTGCTTTGTATGTGTTTATATGATGCCTTTTCCATTAACTTGTAAGCTCCTTGAGGGTAGGGGCTATCTATTACATCTTTTTTGCATACCTAGTGTTATCACAGTGTCTGTGCTAGCAGATATTAAAAGCTTATTAAATGTTTATTGATTGATTGGGATATCACACACACAAACACACACACACACACACAAAGTTAATTAGGATGTCAATCTCAGTTATATAGCAGTAGTCTCCAAAGTGAGACATGGCCTCCTAAGAGATCATAGCATGACCTCAAGGGATTTGTGATTAACCAGTAAGAGGATGGAATTATGACTTGTAGGGCACATTCTTTATAATAGTCAATAATGAAGATTTTGTCCAATTCAACTGCATCTACCCTTATTTTCCAACCTTCCTTTACTCAGATTTATGTTATTCAAGCTTTTAATTTCTTCAGAGCTAAGCCTAGCTCTTCCAGAAGGAGCCAACTAAACTAACAATTACCTAGGCACCCACAACAGAAGCTGCCCAGGTGTTATTGATAAAATTCTCTGCCCATTTCTTCTGAGTGATCCATCCATATCTTCCAGGCCACCTTGTAGTTACAGAGAATGACTCTCATAGGACAGGTAATGAGCCTGGAGCAATGGCTGGTGATTAAGAGCCTTGCCTTCTATTTTTCACTATGAATGGGAAAGAATAAATTGAATAGAATGACTAGCTATAGATAAATTGTAATCTATATTTCTGACAACTTTGCATCATTTTCCACCCAAACTTACTCATCTTTCAAACTTCCCTATTATTATTGAGGATATATTTTAACCTAGGTTCACAACTTCAATATGACCTTGAACTACTCATTCTCTATTCAAACGAAAATGCACACACACACACACACACACACACACACACACACACATACACACACTCACATACACACCAGCTAGATGGATTGTGTATATATGTTATATATGCATATATGTTATATATGTGTATATGTTACCTAATTGCCAGATTCATTTCATCCTCTAATCATACATTGCATGTCTCTTTTTCTCCACTCATAAAATCACAATCCTAGATCAGAATCCCAACACCCTTTTCCTAGATAATTACAAAAAATATCCAAAAATGCCTCCCCGCCTCCAGCTTTCCCCTTCTCCATTCCATTTTCTACTTAGCTACTGTAGCAATTTTTCTAAAGTACAAACCTGACCAGGTCAGTCCTCCCATTCAATAAGCTAGTGACTCCTTATAGACTTTAAGTTTAAATATTATTTCATCCTTTAAATTTTTGTATTTTCATGTGACATAATTTGTATAGTAATTTCTGCAGTCATATTTGTATATATGACTGCATATATACATATATATGTATATAAGCAGAAATATACATATTAAGATGCGTGCTCAAAAAAAAGTTATTGGTAAGGGTGTGCAATCAAAAGTTTGAAAACCAGTGATCTAATAGAAGAGGGGAAAAAATCCACATGTACAAAGATGTTTATAGCAGCTCTTGTGGTTGCAAGGAATAGGAGATTAAGTGGATACCCATCAATTGAGGAAGGGTTGAGTCAGTTATGGATATGAATGTAATGGAATATTATTGTTCTATAAGAAATGATGAGAGCAGACTGATTTCAGAAAAGTCTGAAAGACTTACATAAACTGATGTTGAATGAAGGGAGCAGAGCCAGAAAAACATTGTATACAGTAACAGCAAAATTATGTGTGATCAACTATGACTGACTTGGCTCTTTTAAGCAGTGCAGTGATCCAAGATAATTCCAATAGGCCTGATATGGAAAATGCCATTCCCAGGCAGAAGGAGAACTATGAAGATGGAATGCTGATCAAAAAATACTATTTTCACTTTTTTGTTGTTTGCTTTTTCTTTCTCCAGTTTTTTTCCCATTTTGTTGTGATTTTTCTTTTACAACATGACAAATATGGAAATATGTTTAAAAGATTTTATGTGCATAATCTATAGGAGATTGCTTACTGTCTTGAGGAGGGGGGAGCTAAGAGAGGGAAAAAATTTGAAGCTCAAAGTCTTACAAAAGTGAATGTTGAAATATGTCTTTACATGTAATTGAAAAATAAAATTCTATTAAGAAAAAATGGCATAAAAATAAACAAACAAAATGCCAGTTATCTGGCATTCTTATTAACTTAGATTAAGTAAATACATTTTCAATCTGAATGTTATTGAAGATATAGGTGATTACAATATTGCTTATAAAAGGTTGCAGTATTTTGTTTTTACTGTTTCTGCTTCTCCTCCAATGATGTAGCAAAGGTCACATTGACCCAGCATTTATTAAGAGATTAAAAATTATCATAGGAATAATAAATGTTTTAAAATCTACCAATTGTCAAAATTTGATTGCTGAGTTATGGCTGTTTTTGTTAAAATGTATATATGTACATAAAAATAGGTCGATAGTTATATCTCCTTGTATATACATATCTAGATATCTCTCTGAATAGATATTTACATCTTTATATAGATATCTATATGCATCTCTCTCTACATATAGACATAGATAACCTATATAGAGATGATAAAGAGTTAGTAGGAAGGACATAGAAATAAATATACAGACACATATAGAGATAGATGGAGATAAAGACGTGTATATGACTCAGGCAGGAGGAAGACCATGACATTTACCTTAGGACATTGTTTTGTACTGTTTGTTTTCTGTCTCTCATCTGAGTTATGACTGTTTAAATGAAAGGAAATCTACTAAGATATGTTTGAATGGAGTCAAGTTTATCTTTATAAATAAGAATAATAACGTCATATGAAAAGTGCAATGAAGCAATAACTGTTGACATTTTTCTCTGTTGAAAACTAGGAGACCCATTTAGGAGTCAGGTGAAAAATACCTACTGTTTCAAAGAAGGTTTGTTTCTAAACCTTGTCAACTCATACTAAAAATATACTACCTTAATGTCAAAGCATAGTGATAGTCTCCTCAAAATGCAACTTGAGTAATAAAATCCAAAATTATTTAATTGTGACTTTGCACAAAACTACAGAAACAAAAAAGGCTTCTAAATAAAAGAAATTAATTCTTAATAATTTCTTACAATGCTACTGATTGTGGATGCCATGAGCAAAGAACCATTAAGATGAAGTTTTTTGACAATAAAAAAAACTGACTCTAAAAGCACTTTATCATATTACTAGTTTTATAAGAAATTACTGAAAGAATTCATCTTGATGGATTGTGAGTTCCTCATTAGATTGTGAAACTCTTGATAGGTTAGGTTTTTCTCCTTGTTTCTCTAATACTTAATAAATTCAAACCAAATTCATTCAACATACTTCTTCCCATGATCATCACCTTGCTCTACTCCTATCATCCAGAAGTAGTTAAAGTGAGCTTGTTAAACTCTTAATTATAGTAGTAGACCATGAAGTGGTACAGTGGACAGAGCACTAGACTTTGAGTCAGTTGAGTCCAAATAGTGACCTCAGACACTGTGAAACCCTAGAAATGTTAACTTAACCTTAATTTGCTTCAGTTTCTTCATCTATAAAATGGTGATAATAATAGCACCTACCTCTCAGAATTGTAATGATAATTAAATAAAATACTTGCAAAAATGCTTTGTAAGTCTTAGAGTACTGTATGAATGTTAGCTATTTTGTGAGATATGTCTTGGTTTTTTGTTGTTGTTGTTTGTTTTTTGTGAGACAATTGGGGTTAAGTGACTAGCTCAGAATGGCACAGTTGAAGCTACATTTCAAATCTTCCTGACCTTAGGGTTGGTGCTCTATCTACTGAACCATCTAGTTGCCCCTATATGTCTTTTTGGTTGCAACAAAAAGTGACCCAGAACATTTTCATTTCTATTTTTTAATAATATAATGAAAAAAAGGTAGAGAGAATGAAAAATTAATTGCCCTAGTTAAGAAGAAAACACACTTTTACTGATGCTATGCTTGAGTCTAACTACCAGGATGATGCAAAAGAGGAGCAGGAGAGAATAATTCATTTCACCTATTCCTAGACTTAAAGACTACCACCTCTCTAGTCATTTAAACAGAAAAATTCTGAAATCATGACTTCAGTAGGAAAGCTACTGAGCCTAGACATGGCAAAGCTGATATAAGTAACTTTATTAACAATTTCATGTGTTAGAACCTGAAACCATTTGGCTTTAGGTAATGATGGATCTGTTTGTTCCTGAAGGTTGTACTATGAACACATACTGAGTGACTTGATTAGTTGAAGGAATCAAATAAGTTTCAGGTCTTTACAAATATATTTGGTGCTTTGTAGTCTTATTTGTTATGATCTTTTCCATTCTATGAGCCTTTTCAAAACTCATATGTATAAAAATCAAAGTAAAAACTGATGTGGACTTACTCTATTCCCTTGTTAGGAAGAAGCCCATGTAGATATTATCAGGTATAACCAGTTCCCAGACTATCCTATTTGTATAGAGCGATTATGAAGATGTAATTCTTTAACTGCCTCCACTGTATATCCCACAACCACTGTACATCTTTAAACAACTTTTGAAATATTGATTACATAACTTTAGACAGACCTGAGACCTGGTCTGCCAGGAATTCCATCTGGCTCCTCTTTGATCCCTTCCTCTCAGCTCCCTGGCACTTACCCTCCTCTCCTGAGAAACCCACAAGGTTGTATTTGTCCTATATCTTCTCATGTTGAAGATCTTTGCTAGTCCTTTTTAGGACTAAATCAGCTAAGAACTACACTTTCTCTCCCCCTCATAGAGTCTTCCCTCTAATGGCATCTTTCTCTGTACTTATAGCTAACTGGTTAGTCTGTTAAACTCTATGGATTTAACTTCTCAGTCAATGGCATTATTCCTCCTCCTGGCATATTTCTTTAATGAATTCTTACAAATTCCTTTCCTTGGTAACCTTATTGTTCTTTCATATTTGCTACTTCTGGTGCCTATTTTACCTCTTATTTTGTCTATAACTCATCCCCTAAATAAACCTATCTTTTGACAAAGAAAATAGCCATTGTGAATTTGTCACATGTTTATTTTGAAATAGGAATTGCTACCCTGAACCTCATCAAAAACTGTTTTATGATGAACAAAATTTTACTCTGTTAATTAATTACAATGATGGCACCAAGAAATTCTAGATCATAAATAGTTGGTGAGTGACATTTCATTCTTTTATACAACAAGATGAAAAAACTATTCTGTTTTGATCAATATGGACTAATGTCCATAATAATCTGGTTAAAGGTTAAGAAAATGAAATAAAAGGTTAAGAAATGAAAACATACTGTAGTGTTACACATACCATGTTATCACTATAGCAAAATTTGTGGATTTTTTTGTCTTATTTTTAAAATAAAGATTAGTTGTTTTTAAAAATTAAGTTAAATTGCTTTTTAAAAAAAAATAGTCTTTAAGGGGCAGCTAAGTGGCGCAGTGGATAGAGCACCAACCCTAAAGTCAGGAGGACCTGGGTTCAAATGTGGTCTCAGACACTTAACATTCCCTAGCTGTGTGACCCTGGGCAGGTCACTTAACCCCAATTGCCTCAGCAAAAAAAAAAGAAAAAAATAGTCTTTAACAAAAAAAGTATCCTTTATGCATCAGTATTTAATGGAGCAAGTGGAGTCCCTGTCTTAGAGACAGGAAGATAAGAACTTGATTCCTGCCTTTGACATTAGCTGTATGAATCTGAAAAAAATCATTCATATGTGACTAGTCTCAGTTTTCTCATCTGGAAAACTGAGATAATAATAGTACCCATTTCAGCTTTGTTGTAGAAATGAGATAAGATGTGTCAAGTGCTTTGCAATCCTTAAACTATTTAAATTCTATATATTACTATAAATGTTTACTTTTTGAAAAAGAAACAAGATTGCCTAGGGGTGTACTTTAGGGAAACATACTGTGAGTGCAATGGGTGGGCTCATTGCTAAGCTATTTTTATTCAGATATTGCTTTCAGTCAGGGTATTTAAGGGCAAAAGAAAGTCTGAGTCATTATGTGTTTTAGAGAATGGGATGTGAGAGTAGAGTGAGACAGAAGCTATTGGATATTTATGGCCTGGGTAACCAGTTGAATGCATATATTCTTCATGAACATTATTTGCATAATCTTTCAACTCAATAAAACACATCAAACACTTACCATATGTAGAGCTTTGCATTTGGTGCAAAAGGTTAAATCCCAGCTGTAATCGAATTTATACCCTGTAATTAAAGGAGCTGTGGTATCTATGTTCCTCAGGCACAAGCCTTCTTAAATTGGCATTTGGAGGTCTAAGAGCCAGTGCATCAGCCCTTTGGAGAAGGAGCTAGAATGAACAGAAATGCCCTGAATCAGAAAGGCAAAGAATGTGTGAGTTTTAAGAAGAAAAGATGAAACTGGAGCCTCAGACAAGTTAAGTAGAATAGAAATGGATTCCTGCAGATAATGTTCAGAGCTTTCATTTCACCAAATAAATTCTAACCTATCATATTGTAGGATCTTTTTGCACATAACAGAAGTATTAATATTGCATTTTATAGCTAGTTTATCCTGGAGCAGGTTTCTTTTAAACATTTTGGGGGAGTCATAGGCTGATTTGAAAGCTAGAGGAGCCTATGAATCCTCTTTTCAGAAAAATCTTTGTAAATGTATCAAATAATATTTTGAAAAATAGGATTATAATTATATTGATTATATTCAATTAATTAACTGAAATAAATATTACATACGCATATACATATATATATCTTCCCAGTTCACAGACCCTAAAATCCATCTACAATTGCCCAAAATCTGTCCACAAACACATAGACCCCAGATTAAGAACTTCAAATCTGGAGTCTCTGCAAAAATCTCCCTATTCTATAATCAGATATCTATTTGATACTCGTATCATCTCACCCTTCAGAGAATTTATAAAATAACATCCTGGATATTTTCACCTTGGCACAGAAGATGCAGAAGCCACATCAAATGTCCTCTTCCTTATTCTATTCTGCCATCTGCCCATACTACTGAGAGCTAGTGTCATAAGGCAGTATAGTGAAATGTCAAAGAAGACTTTTCTTTTTAAATGAACTGTCACTGTTCATTAGTCTTCATTTAAAATGAATTCACTTAGGGAGACTGTCATAACAACAGATTTAGTTTCCATGTTCCTGTGACCTTAGCCACCTTGCTTCTTTATTTCCATTCATCTCCATGTCATGAACTGGCTATAGTCTTGTCTAACTATTTATGTGACTGAGTTAATTCTTTTTAAATATTTTTAATTGGAAAAATAATCAAGTGTAAGCTGGGTACATGGACTATTGAAATGAGCAGTCCCTTGTTATCTCTTAGAGGATCAATGTTGAGCCTTATACATAAAGTTTCATTGTATAAAATAGGGCATAAGAATTTTAAAATTTCCTAAAATACAAGAAATTAGAGGAATACAGAGAAAAATATTATTAATTTCAAAATAATTCAAAATAACTTTTTAAATGACTTTAGAATTAACTTAAAATAACTAAAAGGCATTCTTTTATAATACTTTAAGTGTCGCTATGTGACCCTGGGCAAGTCACTTAACCTCAATTGCCTCAGCAAAAAAAAAAGCAAAAAAAAATACTTTAAGTGTCTGTGATAATAATCTTACAAATATAATGGTGGTTGGGCATATATCTAGGTCACCTAAGATAGCATCACTCACCCAGAAGACACTAAGTAACTGACAGGTTTTGGAAGATGGGGGTACAGAAACACACATGGACATTCTACACTGGCCTAAGATGTGTCTACGAACAACATTTTTCCCCACTAGAATGCATACCCAAAAATAATTAAATAATTTAACTCAACAATGGAAAAGGCTTTTGCTTCATCCATAACTGAAGGCAGAAGATATGTAGAGAGTTCAGGGAGGACTAGCACCTCTAGTAGGAGGGCTTGCTAAGCTCTTTTCAGAGCTGTTCATCCAACTTTGGTGACCCTTGTCATTCAACTTTCTAACCTGTGGTTCCAAGAAACTTTAGCAGATGTAGTAGCCATATCCTAGTAAAACTGTCTCAGTAGATGGGATTAGATGAGGTTGAAGGTAACTGATAGACCTTGAGCCTGTCAGTGTGTTAAGGGGAAGTCTTCTCTAAGCATGTGAAGACTTTTCCCTTCAGAATGGGTGGATAAGAATAGTTTGTTTCAAATCTATGAAAGCAGCTGAAACATGTTTTGGAGCCTTTAGAGCTTGGTAAGACATTGAAGATACCAAGATCACTAACAGCCATTACCAGTCATCTTGACTTTTGTCTTTCCATTGAATTCTATGGTTCCTGAACAGAATGTTTGTCTCACTTGTGCAAGTTTGACTCACTTAAATCCAATTCATGCATAAGTCAATTCTTCACCTGTATTATCATTGGTCCTCTTCATAAATGAAGGATGAACAGCAATAACATCTTAGAGTGCATTCCTTCTTTCTCACCATGCAATAGAAGAAAAAAGCCTTGAGAGCCACCTTCTCTCTCTGCTCATCTGTCAAGATGTATGACTTAGAAAAATGGACCTGAGTCTCTGGCTTTTTGTTTATTTTTCATTCTAAAGACAAAGGATGGGGGTCTCCAATCTGACCTGGGAACCTCAAGGATCCAGAAATATATCTATCCAGGTCAAGTGTTATAACCAAACTAGTAACCATACCTTGAGGGTCATAAGTCAGGGATACCAGTTCAGTAAAAGCCTACACTGATGGTCTTGAACTTGAATTTAATGAGATGTGCTGTATAGGAACTGAGCTAAATTGTGTGCTAAATTTACTAATTCCAAATCACTCACCACTCCTAAGATAGAAGTTTTAATAAAAAAAAAGATTATGATCCTAGGATATTAGGAGGATAGATAGAGATAGATAGATAGATTTATATGTATACACCCACATACATGCACACACATAAAATAAATGTATATATTGTATATATTTATAGACACACACACACACATATATATGTTCTTGCTATATCTCTGAAATAAATACTTCTTTGTAAAAGTTAATCCAATATTAAGGGATTAAATAGAATTGGGGTACTATTCACTGGCCAGGTCCTAAAACAGGAAGAATATAGCTGATAAAAGCTGAACTTGTGACAGAGAAGAGAGACAGCCCAATCCTATTATGGTGTCTGAGAACCTTGAATGAAATAAAATATAACAAGTCTGACCTTGAAAAATTGGGACCACAGTGAACTATGCTGCATAGCACTCTATGTCCTAGTTGCTACCTGGTGAATATTTCTGTAAAGGTATTAATATTTAGAAATGGCCAAATAAATTCTGTGCTAGAATTCATCAATTATTTTGATATCTTGGACTTTGAGACTCTTGGAAAAAGAGAAAAGAGAAGAGAATTTTATTTCACATACCAGAATGGTTAAAAGATTGTGGATATTTAATCTCTGAATATTGTAGCTGTAGGATGTTGGGCCTAGAAACTGATGAAATAGTCAGAGATAATTGGAAAGTATTTTGGTAAGGTTGAATTACTGAGGCTTGTTTGGTTCTGCCATCTGCTAAGAAAAGTTAAAGTTCCCCCAATACATGGCAGAACTCTGAGAAGCTTGTCACTAATCTCACTTTGCTTCCTACTCAATCAAGAGACACAGAGATATTAGATTTGTCTCTCCTGGCTACTACGTATAACTAGCTAGTTCTTATGTACATTATTAACCTCCTCCTACATATTTGTTTGGGTGGTTAATGCCGGTGTGCATAGAAATCTGGAAAGAGACTTCAACCTCCCTAAAGAGACAGAAGACATTTCCCATATTTCAGGATGATTTAAGATATGGAGTATTTGGTGCACATGTATCCCTTTTGAATTTCCCATAGAAAGGGGAAATTTACTTTGTTGTTTGTACAAACTCAAGTTTTCCAAAAACAGAAGAAATAATCATGTCATAATTTATATACTCCTATAGATACAAATAGATGAGCTTTTGCTATGTTGAATGATTTTTAACCATTTCCAACTCTTGATGATCCTTTTTGGGGGTTTTCTTGGCAAAGATACTGCAATGATTTGCCATTTCTTTCTCCAGCTCATTTTACAGATTAAAAAACTGAGGCAATGGCTGTTTTAGGCCAAAAAAAGTCCTGGTCATCAAAAGCATTTGGTACTGGCTAAGAAAAAAAAGTAGTAACCTTCCATTGTTAGGTTCACAAGACACAATAGTCAATGACTACAGTAATCTAGTGTTTGATAAATCCAAAGACCCCAGCTTCTGGCATAAGAACTCATCATTTGACAAAAATTGCTGGGACAATTAGAAATTAATAAGGCAGAAACTAGGCATTGACCTAATGCCCTATACCAAGATAAGGTCATTTCATGATTTAGACATAGTAAGACTATAAGCAAATTAGAAGAACAAAGGATAGTCCACTTCTCAGATCTGTGGAGGGAGGAATTTGTGGTGAAAGAACAATTAGAATATATTATGGAATGCAAAAATGGATAATTTTGATCATATTAAGTAAAAAAGTTTTTGTACAGCTAAAACCAATGCAGACAAGATTAGAAAGGAAGCAATAAACTCGGGGGTGGGGCGATTTACATCCAAAGTTTCTGATAAAAGCCTCATTTCTAAAATATATAGAGATGACTCAAATTTATAAGAATACAAAGCATTCTCCAAGTGATGAATGGTCAAAGTATATGAACAGATAATTTTCAGATGAAATTAAAATCATTTCTAGTCATATGAAAAAATACTCTAAATCACAATTGATCATAGAAATGCAAATTAAGACAACTCTGAGGTACCACTATATACCTCTCAGATCAACTAAGATGAAAGGAAAAGATATTGACAAATGTTGGAGGGGATGTGGGGAAACTGGGGCATTAATACATTGTTGGTGGAGTTCTGAACTGATCCAACCATTCTGAAGAGCAATTTGGAACTATGCCCAAAAGGCTATCACATTGTGCATATCCTTTGACCCAGCAGTGTTTCTACTGGGCTTATATCCCAAAGAAATCTTAAAGGAGGGAAAGGGTCCCACATGTGCAAGAATGTTTGTGGCAGCCCTTTATGTAGTGGCTAGAAACTGGAAATTGAATGGATGCCCATCAATTGGAGAATGGCTGAATAAATTATGGTATATGAATGTTATGGAATATTATTTTTCTGTAAGAAATGACCAGCAGGACGATTTCAGAGAGGCCTGGAGAAACTTGCATGAACTGATGCTGAGTGAAATCAGCAGAACCAGGAGAACATTGTACATAGCAACAAGAAGATTATGCGATGATTAATTCTGATGGACATGGCTCTTTTCAGGTGAGTTCCAAAGATCTTGTGGTGGTGGAGAGAGTCATCTGCACCCAGAGAGAAGACTTTGGGGACTGAGTGTGGATCACAATATAGTGTTTTCACTGTTTTGTTATTTACTTGTATTTTGTTAGCTTTCTCATTTTTTTCCCTTTTTGATAGCATGACAATTGTGGAAATATGTATAGAAGAATTGCACATTTAACAAACAATGCTGGGAGCATGCTGGGAGTTAAGGACCCTGCCTGGAATGACAAGGTCTCCACAGGGTCTTGACCCTTATGTATTCAAGGCAACATGAAGAAGCCCCTACAGAACTAAGCATTCAGGAATATATTTGGTTAATGATTATCTGCTTAATTTCTGCCCTAGGAATTCTTAGCATAGCTGTATGTATATACCCATCCATCACAATGAGGTTGAGCACGAAGCCCTTCACCCCCAAAAAAGCCCCTTTGTACTTTCTGCCTAAACATGAAAGGTTTCTTTACTAGTGAAGCATTAAACAAACTTAGAGACTGGGAAACTTGGGAAATTGATAGCTTTCCCCAAAAACTCCAAAAGAAATCTCCAGTTACTCCCTCTTGTTTGAAACAATTCCAAATTCAATCAACCTGGTTCTTCACTCCCCTATGCAGAGCTTACATAAATAATGATATTATGAAAAGAACAGTAAACATCAGTGATAGATGGACACATTGGTAGCAAGTAAGTTATGGGAAAAAAAAAGTAAGGAAAGTAGGCCATTGCATGGTTTACTGACCCCTACACAAAACAAGCTATTGTATGAGTGATTAATAAATGGGCTGAGGGAAATAAGTTCTTGAGAAAAAAAAATGTTTCTATTCTAAAAAATCTATAACCATGTTAAAAAAATTAAAAAGCATTGTATAAGTCTTGGAATAAGTAAATGTGACATTTTTAGAGAAGCTCATGTTCTGCCAGATATGACGTGATGACCACAAGGTACATTTACCTTTAAAGTTTCACTATTGTTATATTGTTTGATGAATTTATTCTGTACATTCTTTTTTTCTAAGCATTGCACCTGAGGTCCTGGGAATTTCTGGGCCCCAAGAAAATCTTGTAATCCTAGCCAAATAATTGTCCTATCTCTAATCAACCCTAACTTTGTAAGACTATAAAAATCACAAGCTTTCTTGAATAATTTGAACAAGCTTTTGCCAATAAATCGAACTTGATGACCACGCCATAGAGTGTGCTGTCTCTTGTTCCACTTTGCCGACTCCAACCCTCCATTCAAGAACCTAGTTCCCCGTGGAGGCTGGACCTCTGCAAAACAATGGATTACTTACTGTGTAGGAGAAGGGGTAGAGGGAAGGAAGAGAGAAAAAAATTTTTGGAACCCAAAGTTTTGCAAGGGTAAATACTGAAAACTATCTATGCATGTGTTTCACAAATAAAAAAGCTTTATAAAAAAGAAAGAAACGGAAGCAAATGCAGTTATGTGACTTGCTCAGAATTACACAGTCTGATATTGGATTTGAACTCAGGTCTTCCTTACTACAGGCCCAGAACTCTATCCACTGAGTCACCTATCTAGCCTAGATAAGTTTTTAGAAAGGGATAAACCTCATCTGGAGAATCTACTTAACATTTCTTTTACTTATATTACCTAAATGAATAACTTCTGTTTTAGGTGTTCTGTTAGCAAGCATCATAGAAAAACTTCTCATATACTCTTCCCACAAGATTGCAAATTCAGAGTTCTTTCAAATCAGCTCATCCCAAATAACTGGGATTTATTTTATTTTTGTTTTTGTTTTGAATGACATGAAAGTATAATCAAACTACATCTTTCCTTATTTCCTGCTTTGGTACCTGAACATAATAGATGTTTGTTTCTTAATAGAAAGATAGGCACTCGCATAAAAATGAGAACAATTTTTTTTGTGCTGAGGCAGTTGGAGTTAAGTGACTTGCTCAGGGTCACACAGCTAGAGAGAACAGAATTTTTGATGCCAAAAGAAATAAATTGGATCCTGCCTATGAAAAATCAAGTTGCTGTCAAAATGAACTGTTGTTGTAATGAGAAAATAGATACAAAAATCATCAAGCAGTAGGTAGGTTTATTTTGTATGAGGAGATAAAGGGGAAAAGTGGGGAAAAGTCAAGGATAAATAGGAACTAGGCCCCCCCCAGTAAAACAGAGGTTCCTGAATGTAAAAAGGATGAATAGTACTCCACAGCATCATAAGCTTGACATCACTGTGAAGAATTGGTAGAAGTGGCATCAGTAAGCTTCAGAGAATTCAATATTTCAAAAACCTCTATAGAAATGTTGCTATATATTTTAGATGTAGCCTTGGATTGGGTACCCCCTTTGTCTCTAGTTTCATCAATATTACACATTTACTCTGACAGCCACTCTCCCCCCAGCATTGTGATTAGTTATTTAAGGCAGTAATATGGGAAAACAGTATAAAAAGTTTCTCCCTATAATTTAATCATGTTATCTACTAAATGATTTTCCCAGAGCCATATACCAAGCAAGCTCATTAGAGCTTGTTTTTTTTTGTTTTTTTTTTAACTCTAACTACTTATTTTCTTCATGATGCTATACTGTTTTTTGAATAGTTAACACTGGTATACATATGTGTAAAATAAATGTTATTTCTCATATCATTATTGGAGACTCAGGATGCAAGAAGTTCCATATGGAGCCATATGTATAGCATATTAACAAGTATTCATAGAATTGTAAATTTAGAGATACCATTTAGTCAAACTCTTACTAGGGATCTTTAATCATTTCTGTGTCATAGATTCCTTTGGTAATTCAGTGAAATGCTTCTCAAATTAATGTTTAAAATGCATTAAGTAAAATATACCTAGCATTTTAAGGAAACTAGTTATGTCAAAAAATATTATATATTTTTTAAATAAAGAATTCATGAACCCCTAGTTAAGAATCCTTGATTTATATTAAGGAACTTGAGACCTAAAGAAGTTCTTAACTTACACATAAGTAGGAAGCTGAGATTTAAATGCAAACCCTCTCATTATATTCAGTGTTCTTTCCACTGTACCATGTTGCTTCAGAAGACCTAGAATTATGTCTTCTCATTCTGTCACTTAAGAGTTATGTGTTGTTAGTCAAGTAATCATCCTTCTGAACCTTACTTTCTTCATCTATAAAATGCAGATTAAAATTGCGTGTTTTTCCTTCCTTCCTTGTGTCAGAATCAAATATATATTTGATGATTAAGGGGAAAGGCAACCACATCATGGAGGGTAAGGGAGGAGCAAACCCTGGAGAGAAATAAAATAATGAACATGACTAGCTTGAACCTTCTTCAACATGGATGTTGCAAATCATTGTTGGGAATCATGTAGGACATTTGAGGCAGAATCTTTGCAGTTTTCAAAGACTAAACCTTGGATGGACCCAGGAAGAAGGCAGCTTAACCCCCTCCTATCCAATCCTTCTTTCTCATATTTCTGGCAGAATTTGTATCTGTAGGGTAGAAGCAGACAGGGAATGAGGTATACCCGTGAAGTCTGAAGGAGTATATTACATTACAAGGTCAGACAAAAGCCGGAGGGACATTTTAACATTTGAGAAATATTTATTTAAGAGCAGTATAAGAATTAACACTCTCTTTCACTGATAAAGGATTGTTGCTTTTTTGGGGGAAGGGCATATCTCTTTTTTGCAATTATTCTATATCCTATGAATAATTTTGTAGGCAAGAATTTTTGAGATTTAATAGAATCTGACTAAAAATGTTAATTAATATATAATCATTCTAATGCCATGATATAGAAGGCACATCCTAGATTTATTACTAAATTCAATGATTTTTATTTGTTTTCAATTTTATTTAACGTTTCTTTGGCTTTAAGAATTTTCATTTTGTATTTGTTTGGTTTTTGAATTGTGTCCAAATCATTGATTCCCCCCCTTTTTTTTTTTTTTGCTTTTTGCTGAGGCAATTGGAGTTAAGTGACTTGCCCAAGGTCACACAGTTAAGGAATGCTAAATGTCTGAGATCAGATTTGAACTCAGGTCCTCCTGACTTCAGGGCTGGTGCTCTATCCACTGAGACATCTAGCTGCCCTTCCCCCCTTTTTTATAGAAATGCTAAGACATAAATTTCCCCTAACATTGCTGTGAATGAATCCCAAAGATTTTGGCATGTCATTTCATTGTTGTTTTCTTTAATAAAATTATCTATCATATCTATCATTTTTTTCTTTGACCCACTAATTAGTTAGTATTAAATTATTTAGTTTTCAATTCATTTTTAATTTTTGATTGAAGAAAAGTCTTCAATTACTTCTTCATTAATTTTAAGTTTATAGGATTATGCTCATTAAAATGTATATAACATGCATGCCTTTTGGTACTTGTTTATTTAAGATTTTTGCCCTAGCAGTTGGTCAGTTTCTGTAAAGATGCTTTACATAACTGAGAAATGTGTATATTCTTTTCTATTCACATTTAACAGAATTCTAGAGCATTAGACATCTATTGCACCTGCCTTTTCTAAAGTTCTAGTTTGATTCATAACTTTTTAAAAAATATATTTTTCTTAGATTTGTCAAGGATCAAAAGATATTTATGGCAAAGAAAGAAAAGGAATCAGATTAAAATTTTACTATTATTTCAATGGTCAATTTCAATTCCACTTCCCTTCTTTTCATCCCTAAGCCTAGTTCCCAATTTCTGATTTAAAATTTACTTCTTTATGAGCAGCTTGTTCCCTTGTGTTTCCTTGTTGAGCTTAATTATTTCTAAACTAAAAGTGTGTGTATGTGTGTGTGTGTGTGTGTGTGTGCTTATTCAACATTTTTTATCTGGTTCATATATAAGTGAGAGCAGTAGATTCCCACTCTTTCCACTTTCTATGTTTTAAACTCCTTGTCTCACAAGTCCCATTTATGCAAAATAATAAATTCTCATTTCTTCAATTCTTCTTAAATTTGTTTGGTTAATGTTTTCCTTCCCCAGTCCCTTTATATTCATCTCATAAAACCAACAAAACAATCCTCAGACCTTTTGTTTATCTAACTCTCTCTGTGACCCTTGAAAACATTAGGAACTCTTTTCCTCCTCTTAGAATATAGAAATTTCATCATCAATTGATGCTTTCTATAATTGCATAAACATGTTTGTATTTCTACTTAGCTCTGACCTTTTCATAAATCAGGCTTAAGATATTATTATTTTAAATAAATAGACTTTATATTAAAAGTCCATTTTTCTCTATAGGACTACATTCAATTTGCTAATTTATTCCTACTTCTAAACCTTTATATTTTGCCCTTTGAAATGTCAAATTTCAAGATTTCCTCTCATTTATCAGAACTGCTGTTAAGTCATATGATCTTGACTACAGTTTCTTAAAACTTGAACTCTTTCTTGCTGTTTTTGGATTTCTTTTTTTTCTGTGATTTAGAAATTGAGGCTTTGGGGAATGATGTGGCTTGATGTTTTCAATTTGAGATTTTGTTCAGAAGGTGATTTATGGATTGTTTCTAGTTTCACTTTTCTCTTTAGTTCTGATAGACCTGAAAAAACTGATAAAGAGAAGTAGGTACATAATGATTTTATATATATACCTTTATCTAATGGCAGTCATTTCTAGAGTGGGGAGGGAGAAAAAAAAAGAAAGTTGCATGATAACTTTATTATATATTTAAAAGGAATAGCAAGTGATATATAATAGATTTACAGTTTCATATGCAATTATTCTTTTGTTTTATTCTACTATTATTTATCATGAAAATGTTTGTTTAATTTCATAAATTCAAAATATAAGAAATGTAGTATCTAGGTTGTTTTTGAGAGAATAGTCATAGTTTTCATGGAATTTTACAATTCTTAAATTTTAGTAATTAAATTTAAATTTAAATTTTTAATATCTCCTTTTGACTTCTTTTTCCAGGTCAGGTATTTTTATTATTTTCTTTTTCTTTCATTTTCTTTACATTATTCCAATATTTCTTATTGTCTCTATTACTAATGTTTCTTATTGTCTCATGAGTTTATTGAATTTTTTACTCTATTTTATTTATTAAGAAGTCCAATTCTCATATAAGGTTTTCTATTCTCTTCTAAATGATTGTTTCTCCTTCCATTTTTATGCAAACACTAATTTTAGCTTTTCATTGCTTGATATATACTTCTTAAGCATTTTTTGTATGCCTGTATTGCCAAGCTATTTTTTTTTCCTGATGAGGTTTTCTTATACTTGCTGTACAGTTACTATGTCCTTTTGGCATAGAGGTGGCACAATGGCCTAAAGCCAGGAAGATAGTTCAAATCCAGTGGTAGACACTTCCTAGTTACATCATCCTGGTCAGTCATTTCTGTTAGCCTCAAATTTCCTCAGCTATAAAATGGAGATAATGGGATAACGAGCACATGCCTTTCAAGGTGGTTGTGAAAATTAAAGGAGACAAAATTTGCAAAGCACTTGACACAGGACTGGCACATGGTCTATACCTAACAAATGCTTCTTTTCTTCTCTCTGAGTTTACTTCTTTAGGTTTCTTTCAACCCATAGTATTTCTTTATTCTATTCTTTAGTTGTTTTTTAGCAGTTTGTCAGTTGTATGACTCTTCATTGCTCTATTTGGGGTTTTCTTGCCAAAGATATTAGAATGGTTTGCCCTTTCCTTCTCTAGCTCATTTTACAAATGAGGAACTGAGACAAACAGGTTTAAGTGACTTGCTTAGGTTCACATAGCTAGTAAGTATCTGAGGTCACATTTGAATTCAGAGCATTCTGACTTCAGATCCACTGTACCATCTACCTGCCTTCTGTTATATTGTGTTTATCCATATTTTCAGTCTTATTTTTTGGATTGGAAATTTGTACTTGGCCCAATATTCTCTTCTATTTTTAGATGGGATCAATAGGGCTTGTTTAATTCTGTACCCACTGTAGTCTTGATTTTGCTTTTGCTGCTTTTGCTGATGAATGGAATGGCTAGTATAGGGTACCATCATCCCACTGAGTATGCTCTTGGTTAATTCTAAAGTCCTTTAGAGTTTAAGGAATTCTTGAAATGAGACTAGCAATACACTTCATTTCCCCATCTCCCTTTACTCTATAACCCAAACTTTGACTAGGTTCCAAAAGGTGACCTATATTCATTTTTTTCTCTACTCACAAAGAGATTCTATCATCATTCTTGGCAATATGTGCACATGTTGATAAACTATTTGGTCAAGAAGTTACTAGGAAAATTGGGCTTATAATTAAATTTTTCTCTCTACCTCCAGGACCTTTGATTGCACTGAGCATTTAGCCATATCACCTGTGTGACCTTGTTTTTTGGCTGTAAGATGTAAGACTGCCTGTTAAACCAAAAATAAAAAGTGCTCTTTCTCTTGGCACCCGTTGGAGAATGCAGACCTGTAGTCAACACAAATCAAATTTAAAGCCTTGCTCAAAAAAAAAAAAAAAATGAGGATATGGAACTAAAAAGGAAGTGTGCCAGATTTAATCTATGTCCATACTGCTTTTTGGTTGCACAGTTTTAATTCCCAGAATACAAGATACTTAACCAGTATATTTTCTACTAACTTTGAAATATGACTTGTTTGCAGGAAAAGTTTTCAGAAACTTTTCAGTTTCACAATTCTAATGGCCTATTTGTAATAAAGAGGTATGAGCTCTGGATTTAAAATTAAAGAATGAGGTTTTTAAATTTAGGTTTTGCTCTTAATTCATTGTTTGATTTTATCCTCCTCACTTCCCTGGGCTTCAGTTTTCTCATTTCCAAAATGAGGTTAAATCCCTAAATTCCTTTCCTTGTTTAAATCCTATCATTCTTATAGATCAGTTTTATCCACTCTAAAAATGACAATAATACCTATAATACTGTACTTAATACATGAGGTCAGGCTCAAAAGATGTGGAGAATAACAACGTGGTTGATTAAATAAATAGTGTTCCCCAGTGCTCGATTTTTTGTGTGTGTGTGAGCAGTAGAGACATCTAGTGGCTAAAAAGGAAAAAGTCAAATTTAAATTCCATTTCCAAGCAGTAGCTGAAGTTTTAACCTTATTCAAGATAACTAAATATACATAGTCTGCTTCATTTATTGTCCCCTTCTTAAGGAGAAAAGGGGAGGGTGGTTTTAGAATAAAAGGCTTATGATAGTATAGAAAAGAGAAAGTAGGAATGGAATTTGCTATAATTTCTTATATTGGAGTTGTACGAAAAGAAAGGTTTATAAACATGAAGTAAAGATTGTGAAGTAAAGGCATAGATGAACCTCACTCATATAATAGATAAGAAAGCATTTGTGTGTGTAAAAACACAAATGCTTGCATGCGTGTGCACACACACACATACATAAAAACAACTTGGTGTAGAAATTACATATAACTCAAAAGAGAAACAAAAAAGGAAAGAACGGGAAAATGAAATAGCTTAAAAGAAAAAATAATATTAGAAAGGCAAGCAAAAAAAAAAAAACCTGTTCCTGAAGGAGGTATTAAAAAGAAAGAAAAGAAAAACAAATGACTAGAATCTAAGGGGATTTTCATCATTGAAGTATAGTCAAACAAATTGCAATATATGAATATTACTGTAAAGAATTTTTTAAAAATATAATTGTAAGTAATCCTAGGTAATATAAACTAATGCACAATGAAATGAGCAGAACAAAGAGGACAATTCTGAACCAGGAAAACAATATTAAGAGGAAAAAAAACTTTTAAACAATGCAATGACCAAACATGTCACTTTGACACTTTGACATTTTGATCTTTGAGAAAATTGCACAATCACCCTTCTCCTGAATAGGAAGAGAAAATGAGTTTCATTAAAACATAAAATCATAGAATGTTGGAATTATAAAATATCTTAAAGGTTATTTCATTCAGTCTTATTATTTTACAGAGAAATGATGTGCAGAGAGTTTAAATGACTCATCCAAAATCATACAACTAACAGAAAATTTGACTACTCCTAAAATTCGGATCTCTTGATTTCTACTTCAGTGCTTCCACTGTTCCTTCAGTATTTTGATGGATCAGTAATCTTACTAATTCATTCAATTAAGGACCAGCAAGATTTATTAAATGCTTACTATGTGCTAAACACTTGCTAAGCATTTGGGACAAGAAGAAAAATCTGTAACAGTGCTTGCCCTCAGGCACTTTATATTCTAATGGAGAAAACAACACAACCATAATGAGCTATGTACAAACAAAAAAGGGCAAGTTCAACACATTCAATTTGGCTCTGATAACTTCATTAAATACAAACATTTTGATTTAATAAAATAATCAGAACTCAATGTGAGCAGAGCCTACACGCCTCCCTTAATCAGTCAAAGCAAGTGTGTGAGTTTTTCTCTCATATATCCTACAAATAAGAGAAGGTATATCAAAATCAAGGAAAAGAGATCTTAAGAATATGGATTTGAAAGTTGGAATAAGATGGCATTTTTTATCCAAATTTTATTGGTATTGCCTTAGATCACTGACTCACTGAGAAGAACCAATTCTTTCAAAGTTGATCTTCATACAATCTTGTTACTGTGTACAGTATATTACTGGTTCTAGTCTTAAGCATAATGCTAATACTGAATTTCAGCTTTTCACATATAATCTTGTAACTCTGAATTTTCCATTTTAAATTTGTTAGAATAATTTACCAGATATTGAGTAAACCCTGTGATGATCTTTTTTTAAGAAGGTGATTTCTCATTCATACTAGCTGCCTTTCTTTTACATATAAAACCTTTTTTTTTTTTTTTTCTTAAAGTAAAGTGTAACAAATTTAGAGTGGAAAAGACCATAGAAGACCTGAAATTGACTTGTGGCATAGCCATTTAACCAGAATATGACTTTGGGTAAATTTTTTTTACCTTCATGTATCCTTCATTTCCGAATCTGTAAAATGTGTATAAAAATATTGTTACATAATTTACATAGCTAACTTAAAGATCAAATGAGATCACATGTCTAAAGAACAATGTAAATTCAGTTTTATTATTTTTTAATTTGTTTTTATAGATGAATAAATAGATTTACTACTAAAAGAATTTAATTATAAGAAACTTTACATTCTCACTAATCCAGATAAAGGAAAGAAGCTATAGCTTGTTGGAAACTTAAAGGTATTCTCTGTGGAGATGAAGAAAGGAAGCAATAGAATGGCTTAATTTAGGCTGGAATCCATTGGAAACACCAATTTATAGGCATTCAGTGATCTAAAATTTTAGTTTCTCACCTTAAAATTTTGTTTGTGATAAATATTTTTAAAAAGTCATGACAATTACTGCATTTTATTCAGTGAAGAAAATAGCAGTGAAATGCTGTGGAGAACTCAATAAATCCTTCAAATAGATGAAGATGATGAGTATTAAGTTTTTTTTTAATGGTGCTGGAGAAAGAATGAAAGAGTTAAAGATGTGTGGCACACATAAAAACCTCATGCATTTACATTTTGACATTAAGAAATATTTAAGACATTAAAAATCAGCAAAAAATAGCATCACAAAAATAAATTTTATTTTTTTAAAGGATAAGATAAGACTGATTTTTGATGTAGCTACTTTCCCCAACTCCTATTTACATTAAGAAGAAGAAACTCTAGAAGTTGGCTGACATCTTTTCATTTTAGGAATGGAGAGTAACCCTGAACGACCCGAGTTTTCCTAATGCTATTATTCATGAGACCTCACTGGTGCTCCTCATTGATTATCAGTTTTCATTAATTAGCCAGCTAGAGTTAATTAGATTTTTTAGAATCAGATATTTACCAATATAATATTGTAAAAACATTTGGTACCAAAACATTCCCTCATAGTATATATGTATATATATACATATATATACTTATATAAAAGTATATACAGGATCCATGAGAGAATGAACTCAGGTTTGGAGAACATATGCAGCAAAAGGGGTAACCTCAAAGCTCTTGATTATTGAAATAATTTTCTCTTTTTTTCTCTCATTGTGGAATCTTTATAAAGTTTATAAAGTTTCTATTAGGCTCTTTACACTACCATTTAGTGGTTTGTCCTCAGTGTCCTATTTTCCTTTGCTTCCTGATGTAGATGTATAGTCATATATAGTTTTCTGGGAACCAATCATGATGCTGATGGAAGTCCACATGTGTAGACCTTCAATGACACTAAACTTCTCTAAGAAATAAAAGCTTATTCTTTAAAATCTTATTATTTTACCACTTGCCACTGTTTTTATATTCCTCTGACGTATTTAACACAACAGTCTCCAGAGATCTCAAATGATTGTCACACAAAAAGTAGCAGAGAGACAGATTACAGGTTTGAGCAGGCTATGATATATATGGAACTTCAAAGAACAGAATTCAAGAATATTATAAAGGAAATATGACAGAAGGGAAATGGGCTGGTCATAAGGTGTAAGGAATGACAGGTGAATAGCCCAAGTGTTATATCATTATAATCCTTTTGTAAAGTTAAAACAAGGAAATCCTCAAAAATTGACCCATATAAGGAAATAGTGGAATTATCCTCAAAACTCATACAAATTATATTAAATATATCAAATTATCCCCAACCTCTTTTCTTTTATCACCCTATATATCTAACTGGTCATCATATCTTATTATTTCTACTTCTATAGTATCTTCTAATTTAACTGCCTTTCTCTATCCACATAGTCATCACCTTAGTTAAGATCCTTTTCATTATAGCCTTCCAATTGGTCTCTCTACTTCTTGGTTTTTAACAATCCAGATAAATTATCCTATATACTAGTGCTGAAGTAGTTTTCCTTAAGTACAAATATGATTAAATTATTTCTCTATTTAATCTGCCCTATTAGCTTTTTATCAATCCTTTGTTTAGCTTTTAAAGTTGTAAACAATCTGGCTCTGTTCTATCTTTTGAGATCCCAAGGGCCTTACTTCTCTCTGGGCACTCTGTTTTCCAAACAACTGGCTTTCTATGTGTACTTTTACATAACAAAGTACAATGAACAATTGGCCCACAACAGCCAGTTTCCCATCATATATGCAGAAAGCAAGGAAGTATTTAAGGGTAAGAAATTACCATGATGTAGTTACAAGTTTAAGATAGGGAAGATAACAAATATAGTTAAAGTATTTTGTTCTGGGCCAGTCCTAGCTCAACCCAGTCTAGATATTCAAGATTACAAATGGGATGCATTGAAACATTCATGGATCATAAAATTAATCAAAAATAACTTTACAATGGGATTAAAAGGATCCAATTTCCTTAAAAAACAGAAACCACAGAAAAGCTAAGTTAAAAAGATATTCTATAGAACAAATTTCAAGAACCAACTTTCCAAGAAGCTGAGATCTTTAGGACTCATGTTGGCAAGGGAGCCATGCCATTGATTCAAGTTTTAATCTTCCAAATTATACATATCCTGAAAACAGGGGGCAGCTAGAAAGTGCAGTGGATAGAGCATTGGCCTCTGGAATCAAGAGGATCCGGGTTCAAATGTGACCTCAGACACTTAATTCTTACTAGCCGTGTGACCTTGGGCAAGTTACTTAACTTGCTGGAAAAAAAAAATTAGAGAGAAAATGTATTGACTTAATGAAATAATATAAAATAAAATGGGATATCAATAAAAAGAAATCATGAGGACAGAATCTGTGCCCTGTTAAAAGGAAACCAACATCCTATAAAAAGGATATGATGACTTTTCTCATATGCTGGAATGCTGGAACCAACTTTAACCAACTTATGAGAGCTGATTGCTCAAGTTTTAATGTGAACATACCCCAGGAATTAACAGTTGTTACAAATCAGAGTTTAATTTATTGCATCATTTATTTCTAGACTTAAAAAGATATTAACAATGCAGAATAAACTTAAAGTATATGCATATTTCACTCCCCAGACAAATTTTTATCACCAGAGGCCTATATTGTTCTAAAAACATTGTTTAGGTTCAAAAGGAATGCAACAGTATGCTCAAGGAATGAAGTCATCACTAGACCAGAGGCCTAATGATAGGAGAATAATAATTATAATTATAGTAGTAAAAATATAGTAATAGTAACAATAACAATAACAATAAATAACTTTTTTAACACAGCACTTTAAGATTCGCGAAGTATTTTATATTCATTATCTCATTTGAACTCTTCAATACCCCTAATTCAACCCAAGGGAATAATGTTAAGGTTTCTTATTTAATCACATTTAATTATTTATCAAAAACAACATTTAATGTTTCATTTGGATTTTAAAATCTGTAATTATTCAATGATGAAGAGAGCCATTCACACCCAGAGAGAGGACTATGGGAACTGAGTATGGACCTCAACATAGTATTTTCACTCTTTCTGTTGTTATTTGCTTACATTTTGCTTTCTTTCTCAGTTATTTTTTCCTGATCCATTTTTTTGTGCAACAAGATAATTATATAACTATGTATACATGTATTGGATTTAACATATATTTTAGCATATTTAACATGTATTGGACTACCTGCCATCTAGGGAAGGAGGGAAAATTTGGAACAGAAGGTTTTGCAAGAGTCAGTGTTAAAAAGTTACCCATGCACGTATTTTATAAATAAAAAGCTTTAATTAAAAATAAATAAAATTGTAATCATTCATCTTACTAAAAAAAAATTATATATCATTGAATAATGGTGATAGTTCCTAAAAGTCTGTCATATTCATTGTTTTTGCCTCTACAATCCAAAAGTAACATAAGACAAAAATGAAGATTGTATTTTATTAATCCAACCAGCCTTTGATATAAAGTTCCTCCTGATTCCCCTATCACCTTTTATCCAGTCTCCCTTATTCAAAAATGTGATTGTTTTTAATTTGCCCCCAATCCTTTACTTCTTGTTTCTATTCAGTTACCATGGATTTCATGATCACTCTCCATAAGATGGCAGCATAGCATAGAGGATGGAGGGCTCTCAGAGACAGCTGGATTGAAGACGTGCCTCTGAGACATACTATGTTGGCTGTGCAAATCATTAATTTCCTAGAGCCCCCAGGCAATTCTCTAAAAATTACAAATGCAGATAATTTGCCAATCTGCTCCATAGTAGAGATCACAAATGGGGATCCACAAGGAAAGGAAACAAGTCTTCCTTCACCATAAAATTTTTTTTAATTCTCCAATCAATCAATTAATCCATAAACATTTATTAAATACCAATTACATGCCAGAAACTGTCCAGTTCTCACTGCCAATAGTTTAAGCACTAATTATCCTTTTTTTCTATACCATTTAAATAATCTCAGCCATTTTCTAGCATTCACTCTCTCCAACTCTCATCTAGTCTTCATTTTGCTCTTAGAGTAACCTTCCTGAATTACAAATATATTGCTCCTCTACCTTACTAATGCCTTGCAAATAAAATTCAGAGTTCCTGTAAGGAATTCAAGGCCAATATATCAAGATCCTTTCCACCCTTCCAACATTACATGCTACAAGTTCCATCACACACTATATTTAGCCTTTCTTATTCATGATTGATGCTTTCAATATCCATATCTTCGCTCAAACTAGTCAATACATATTTATATGTTGGAAGTCAACATAATGCAATCAAAAAGAGTTATGAATTTTGTTATAGGTTCCAAGTTAGAATCTTGTTTCTGCCATGCATTAATTATATGACTTTGAACAAGTCTGCCTCAGTTTTGTCACCTTTAAAATGAAAATATTTTCTCAAAGTAATAACTCTCTTGCTAGTGAAGCCTGTATAGTATCCCTCTTAGGGGGGGATAGGGAAGACTGAAGGGAAGAGCAAGCTGACACAGTGAATAGTTTTTAAATATATTTTTATTTA
This sequence comes from Myrmecobius fasciatus, assembly GCA_023553655.1. NCBI lineage: Eukaryota > Metazoa > Chordata > Mammalia > Dasyuromorphia > Myrmecobiidae > Myrmecobius > Myrmecobius fasciatus. The sequence goes on along the minus strand of JAJPUD010011474.1, from coordinate 20,810 downwards.
TTTCATTATTACCCAATTACATTTAAAAATGAAAATGAAATGAAAGCATTATCTCCTACTAACTTTAGGTCTACTTTTCTATGTATTGCTTTTGTTTCTCTCCTTTTCTATAGAAATTCTAGCTCTCCATGAAAGCTCATGTTGGATAGCACCTATTCTCTGACTTCCCTTTATAACCTGTAATGATCTTTCCTCCAAGAGCTCAAAAATTTTTTTTTGTTTTTTCTCAGCATATCATTTAATATCTATCTGCCTCAGTTTTCTCATCTGCAAAATAAGAATAATAATACCCAAAACAGAAAAAACAAAACAAAATAAAACAAACAAAAAAAATTGTCAAATCCCCGACAGAACATCAGGGAGGGTTCAAAATATTTAACAATAAATTACCAGTTCAAGAAAGGATATATAATAGTAGAAGGAATTATATTCATGAGTTTCCATCTTTTCGTTACTTCCTTATAAGTTATTCTTTTGTTTTCTGCTGTGCCCTTTTTTTTAACTTTATTTTTTTCCTTTTTTCCTTCCCCTATTTCCCCAAGCAAGTTATAATTAAGCACAAATATATATTACATACATATACACATGTATACATACTTACCCCATACACCCCTGCCCATACTCACATATAGACACACATACCCCAATACACACACATACACACACACACACATATATATATGTGCAATTTTTCTTTTGAGCTACCCAATTGCAGATGTCAATCTTAAACATATGGTATACATTTCCACATAAAAATCATAAACAATTTGTCCACGTTAATTTCCTTGAAATTGATCTTTGATATTGGCTCTTATATGTTAAATTTTCTATTAAGAATGCCTTTTTTCAATATTATGAATAATTTTACTGAATATGATATTTTTGGCCACAGGCCAACTTCTTTTGATTGCCAGTATATATAATTCTAGGACCTGTAGTCTTTTATTATAGTTTCTGAGAAGTCCTGTACAATTCCAATTGTAGCTTCAATGTATTTTAATTTTTTTCTTGTTTCTTGCAGAATTTTCTCTTTGATTTGGGGGTTTCAAAATTTGGCAATGATATTCCCATGTGTTTTTCATAAAGGATCTCTTTGAGGTGGTGATTTGTGAATTTTTTCTATTTCTACTTTCCCCAACTGTTCTATCACTCCAGAACAATTTTCTTGGACTATTTCTTGCATTTTTGTGTCAAGGTTCTTTTTTGGTCACAGCTTTCAGATAATCTATTTATTGTTTTCTCTTCTTGATCTGCTGTTTTTTTCCTTTTATGATGTTTCTCATTATGCTTTATTTTTTCCATTCTTATATTCTATTTTCTTATTTCTTGGTCTCTTATACCTCCACTGGCTTCCCCTTGCCCAATTCTAATTTTCAAAGAGTTGTTTGGTCTTTAAGACTCTGTTTCTCCTTTTCTAGTTGGTTAACATTTTTTTTTTTCATTATCTTCTTGGTGGTTTTTTTTTTGATGCTTTTTTTTCTCTCAATGCAATGTCTCTCATTTGATTTTTAAATTCTTTTTTCAGTTCTGCTATAAATTCTATCAAGACAGGGAGCCATTGAACTTTCCTCTTTGGGGTAGATGAAGCTTTTTTTTTTTTTTTTACTTCAGTGGCCTCCCCTATTCCCATAGTAAATTTCTATGGTTGTATTCGTTCTTCTTTTACTGTTTTTTGTTTTTGTTTTTGTTTTTGTTTTTTTTTATGAGAAGTATTAGTGTAAGCTCCTCTAATCCTGATGTTAGGAATAGAGCCTCTAGCTTCACTTCAGCTCTTCCCTCTGACTTGGAATCCCAAACCAAAAGCTCCACTTTTCTGAAAGTCCAGCAGTGTCCCTGCCCCACTGCTTTTGCACTAATCAGTTATGCTGGTTCCCTCGTAGCTGGGGCCATATCTCAGCAGCACAACTGGGCCTGGTGTTCCTAATCAGACTCTGCACAAAGTCCAGAATGTCAAAATTTCTCCAGAACTAACCCAACGATTAATCCCCAGCCTGGGATCTTCTGATCTTCTTGGGTTATGCCGGGAGAACCCTGTTCTGGCCCAAGTCTTCTTGATTTTTCACTAGTTTATGTTGTCCCTGAAATGCACATGTATTCTATTTATGGAGAAAATCTGACGAGCTTGAAATTTACTGACCTACTCCACCATCTTCCCAGAATCTTCTCCTATTCACTTCTTGAAAAAAGGTCAACTCAAAATGTAGAACAGAACATATATTTTTAGACATGGTAGATATATAAATTTGTTTTCCTTGACTCTGAACACTTATTTTCTTTTTCTTTATTTCAATGAAGAAAGTAAATATTTGCTAATTGAAAAAAATAAAGTAAATGAAATTTAAATGAAGAAAAACCAAAACAGAATATTTCATATTATAATTGAGCTTATGTCTTATTTAAATTTTATGTTTCCCTCAGATTAACTCATTGAAAGATTCAGAGAATAAACTTATTTATTGTTTTTAATTTAATAGGATGGGCAGGCACAGGAATGTGCTAAGCCTTGGTACAAGAATTCTCCAGAAAATATCATTACCCTTCTTGAGGGCGATATTTCTAATAAGGTCTTTTCCCTACCACTTTGAGTTCTAACCACCTGGATTCCTTATTGTGAGATTCTGGATACTCTACAATACTTTGGAGCTAGGTTTATGGATGGCTATTCCCACTGTGAGTATAGCATCTTCTATTATTTTTGTAGAACTCCATTCATCTCTGTTTTGAGTTTTTAAGGGAGAAAATCTGGGCAGTCCTCCCAGTGAGCTATTGCTATGTATTGCATTGAGTGGTTGGGCACAAAAAGGCTCAATAGAAAAGACCATAAAAGTCACTCTTCCCCTCCCCCTCGATGGAACAGGATCATTGGAAATATTTTTTTCATGTGAATTTGGTGAGTGGATGTGTGACGCAACAATCAGATATTGCTTGACTAGATGAAACAGTATTACAAATAGACTCTTTCCTTTGGGCTACCTCTCCATTTTCTTTACTCAAGAGACTCTCTTTGTTTCCAGAATCAGAAAGAATATCTTCTTCAATCTTATATTTACCTTTCTCCCTATATAGTTCAGCAATGGATTAAAGGACTCTGACCATAAAGGAGAGATGGGGGGGGGTGTTGTCAGTTAATACTTCTGTCTAGTTTATGAATAAAAGTTTTGCATAAGGTAAAGGAACCCTCAGAGAAATATGGGGATTATTAAACTCTGAGCTATAGGAGTGGTTACAATTGACTAGGGGCTAATATCTCTGAGAAAGAAAGTAATAGTCAGGGGAGATAATGTATAGTAAAGCAAGGAAAGATGAGATATCTCAGGCCATTAAATAAATTGTAAGAAATTCCATTCATTAAAACCCTTCTAGGTAAATTTTTGTTTTTCAAATTTTTTAAATTATTTTTAATTTTTAAAAAGAATTAAAAAAAGAGAAACCAAAAAGGAATACCCAAACAAAACAAAACAAAAGAGAACATTGTCATATATCCAACAGAACATGAGGGAGGATTTAAAAATATATTACAACAAATTATCAGTTTGAGAAAGTATATATATGTTTATATAAATGTTGCAGATTTTATAAGTAGAAGAATTTATATTCATGAATGTCCATCTTTTCTTTATTTCCTTGTAAATTGTTCTTTTGTTTTCTGTTGTACAACTTTTTTACTTTATTTTTTCCCCTTTCATCTGCTCCATCCCCAAGCAAGGGATAGTTTAGAAAAGATGTATTTATGTATACATATGTAGATATATATATATACATATATAGATATATATATACACATATGTAGATATATATATATACACACACATATAGCACCCCCTTTCCGCACACACTCACATATTTTTCCCATCCCAGCTGACTGCTTGATTTAATTCTACTCCTTAACTTGCCTTGCTATTATTAAACCTCCCCCAACCCATGAATCCCTCTCTTGTCTTCCCCTCACTCTGCCCATTCCTCCTCCCTTATTTTTTTATAGATTGTGGAGGGTGCTAGACCCTTCATGGTATATATGTAGTGTTGCCTATTTAACCCATTCCCAGTGTGAGTAGGTCTTCAGAACTATGAACTCTTCTCCTCCTTATAATGTCTGTTTCTGTTCTTCCTCTGAGCCTCATTTGTATAACATGATAACTATTTTTACTTTATCTCTGCCCCACTCTTTCTTTTGAGTTACCCTACTTGCTGGATATGATACTTTTGGCCGCAGGCCTAATTTTTTTGATTGTTCGCAGATATGATTCTTTTGATTGTTAGCAGATATGATTCCAGGATGTGAGGTCTTCTACTGGGGCTGCAGATAAAACCTGTACAATTCTAATTGTAGCTCCAGCATATTTGAATTGTTTTTTTCTTATTTCTTGCAAAATTTTCTCTTTGATCTGGGGGTGTCAAAATTTGGTAATAATATTCCTATGTATTTTCCACAAAGGATTTTGTTGAGATAGTGACTAGTGGATTTTTTTCTTTTTCTACTTTCCCCTCCTATTCTGTTATTCTAAGATAATTTTCTTGGGTTATTTTTGTTGTTGTTTTTTTATTACTTATTTGTTTATTTGTTATATTTGCTATTACTTCCAGAAAATAGGTCTTTGACTCCTGGTTCCTATGGCTGGATTATTTGCCAATTTACTTCCCTATCTCACTTAAGAAGAAATCCACAGAAATCTATAGGGTAGCAATGTGGAAATCAGGGACATATGAAAACATCATATTTCCCCTACATATCTGACTTCCAAAGTAAGTTGGAAGTCTTTCTCTCCAACCCCCCCAACACATACACACATATACACACATACAAACACACAGAATATGGAATCATATATGTCCTGTCTCAAAACAGGAAGGAAGAAAATGTCTTCTTTCATGCTCTATGCCAAGCTTGCTCCTTACATAGCCAAGGAAAATAGTCTTCATTTTCTCCACCAAAGAGGAAGCAAATTATCCAAGTATGACAGGACCAATAGCTACCAGTGTTTCTCCACAACATATTAGGCTCATCTCTTTCTTCTTTCCTATAATATGGATTACCTTTTCTCTAAAAATATATGAAGAAGTCCTAGGACCTAACTGATTCCCATTTCCCCTACACAGCTTCTTTCTCCCACCTCACAAAGCCCAGAATTCTATTCCTTTCCATCTGCAACATGATTCTCCTAAATGGAGAAAAGACTATTCTGGGGACCTGATTGGCTAGTGCTTTCCTGATTCAGCATCCTTGTCACCCAAGGCATAAGATGTCCCAGGTACATGGAATCAGGGCTCCTTCAATTTGATGGATGTCTGAAGATCACACAAGTCAACATGACTTTCATTATATCTTGCCTTTATGACCAGGGTTGTCTCTCCATGGAAATGAAGGAGGGTTTTATCTTATGAAAAAGAAGGCCAAATCACATGTTCTATTTATGCCTATCTCACTTGCTATTTCTCATGATACCTTTGCTACAAAGGAAGAGCAAATGTACCATTTATGTACCTGCTATTTATATGTGGTGAATTCTGTTATATTATAAAACATATAAATAAAAAATATATAAAAAACTTTCTCTATAATTACCAGTTTTTGATTTTATGATCAAGGTATTAAATATAGCCTCTTCTCCTTCAGCTTGGAAATTTGGAAAGAGTTGGAAAATCTGCATGCATCTAATAAGTGTGCTGAGGATAGTGTTTTTATTTATGAATACAAATAACTGGTTTTTCAATAAAATTTTATTTTCTATAAAAAACAACTTAATGGAAAGAAGATCCTTTGTAGTACACTTTCTACCTAAGTCTAACAAAAAGTTATTCAATGAGAAGAAAAAACTTCAGATATTGTCTGCCCCTGGCTTTCATTTAAGTTGCAATGTTCATTAACAGTTCCCTAACAATTTTTTTCTCTTCTCTATCCTCTAAGGAAGAGTCCAAATTCTTCTTGAATATAATAAGCCTCTTCTCCTAAGGATGTCATTCAGAGAAATGATTGTTAATCTGGGGAAATGAATATAGTTAAAATGACAAATACTAAATGAATCAAGTAATGATTGACCTTTCCTTCAACATTCTAGTATATATTTGGTAAGGCTTCATTTTATAATCTGTTTGCAATATTTAAGCCATGGCCATCTAAAAGAATCTTTCAACTCATTGAAGAAAGGTTTTATGAAAAGAAATGGTGAAAATTATAACATTTTATAAGCATGATATGTTAATAGTTGAAAATGACTTCCGTTAACATTTGTCACCATCTGTCCATACATCTAGAAAAGAAGAAAAGAAAGTATGAAACCTATCAGCTATGAGGTAATTTTAGTGTGAGAACAAAGCTACTTTCTTAGAGTCAAAAGGAAAGTTGGGAATATCTTTCATAAATATTCATAAATATTTATTTCATAAATATCTTTTTTTATCTTTACAGAAATTGTCAAGTGGTTTTGGTACTGTCAGAAAACTTTCTCAGTTTGAATTTTTGGAGTTTGAATTCACAAGTACCTAAAATAATAATAAACAATTAATGTCTTTTTTCCCCCAGAATCATTCAATCATTCCTTCCTCCAATTCACAATTTTAAATGGAGGAAAAAAGTCAAATTACTCCTAGTTTGAATATATAGCTTAACTTTTAAAATATTAGATTAGTCCCCTCTGGGTTTTTGGGTAGTGTTATATGTTTGAATAACTGAAAATTATGGCCTGGACCACTAACTATAACAGTGGGCAATTTTCATTCCTTTCACAGATGCTGCTCCCTAATTCAGACAGGTTATCACAGGACCATTTTACTTCAGAATTGGTGGCAGTTTGAAACATGCCATTTCTCTTTCTGATGCTATATTAGTGTGATAATGTGAGGGAATGTGCTGGCAATTATCAATATTTTTCTGTGCCTTGAGCATAAAGGAATGAAATTTTATACCTGCTCAGCAAAAAGTTAAGCTAAAATTAACAAAAGGAGGCAAGTTTATGTAAAGCTTTGTAGGTCAATATAAATAAATACTCTAGTGGTCCATAATTTTCATTCACTCAACTATATAACATTGCCCAGAAAATCAAGGAAAATTAATTTATTAATACTATTCTCTAACGTAACTGATTCTCTTGTTTTCCGCTGTGGGCAGGCTAGGTAGGTGTTACCTCTTATTCCTCCCGTAGGATTCTGTGCTAACATGGGTTAGAGTGGGTTTCTCATATCTTTTATTGACTCAAGGTTCCATTAAACTTATTCCCCTCAATTTGGATAATCTTAGCACTCCAGTTTGATTTAATCACTAAACAATCATATCACATTTTACAAAGAAATATTTACTTAAGAGGTATATAAAAATAAATATTCAAACATCTCCACTTAGGACCTAAGATGCATAATTTCTCCTTATATCATGATTTCTGATAAGGGAATTAGGTTCCCAATTTAATTCATTTCTAGATAGCATTAGTCCCTCAAGTTCCAAGACCAATGCCCCACGACTATTCTCCCAGATTAGAATCCTGGAACCTTGTGTCTCATGCCTTCCCTATTGTTTTGGCAGCAACAACCAGCCTAGAATGTGTAGTTCCAGGGTTCCCATGTCACAAACTTCCCAATCAGGATTTCATTCTCCACACCTAGAAATAAAAAAGGACAAGTGAAACATACTAAAATCCCACATCCACTACTCAGGGTGAATGAGATCTGTAGTCTTGGATGTCACAGGAAAGAAAGAGAGACTGTGTCTCAGGCAATTCTGGCTATACAGACAATGAAAAGAAGTTGTTCCCAAGCACATAGTAGATCACACAAACTGTTGACACGTACATAAGTACTGTTTCCCAGGAGAAGATCCCAAGTGTCTCACACATGGGTGTCTCCATTTTAAGTGTCTTGGGATTATGTCAAAATTTGTTATACTAGAAATTACAAATATGTCTAAATTTCCAATTAAGTGATGTTTTCATTGTTTTGCCACAGTCACCAATGAATAAGACCAAAAAAGGAAAATTAACTTCACTTCTACATAAACATACCCAGTACATTTCATTAAGCAACCAGGGAATTTTGTTTGTAGCAAAGAAGTATAGTGTTCATATAGGTTGTGTATGTCTATGTTGTTCTGGGGTTCTCAGAGAGGCAAAAACAGATATATCTCAAGTGTCCTCCAATAACCTTCTCCAAGATTGACTCATTGGCATGTAATAGGTGCTTAATAAATATTTATTGACTCACTGGTAGATCAAAGGCTAGCCACTCTATTCTCTTTAGAGAAAGGGACCACCGTCCTAAAATTTTATATTCCTGGACTCAAAGATCACTGCATATTGCAACTGTAGTCATGAAATTAAAAGACATTCTCTCTTGGGAAGGAAAGTCATAGCAAATCTGGACAGCACATTAAAAAGCAGAAAGTTTTTAATATAATTTTTCCAGTAACAATATATGGTTGTAAGAGTTGGACTATAAGGAAATCTGAGTGCTACAGAATTGACACTTTCAAATTGTGCTAGAGAAGACTTGTGAGAATTCCTTGGAGAGCAAGGAGATGAATTCAAGCTATTCACTAGAAGGTCAAATATTGAAACTGAAACTTAAAATACTTTGGCTACATAATGAGAAGACAGGACTCATTGAAAAAAAAAAGACCCTTATGTTGGGAAAGTGAATGCAAAAGGGAAAGGGGACAGCAGAAGATGTCCAGAAATGGACATGAATTTAGAGGATAAAAGGGCCCCACATGCTATGGTCCATCAGATCACAAAGAATTTGTACAACTGAATGACTGAAATACTGCTGATTGGGTTTACAGACATGAAAGTAATGGAATTTCTATGTTTGCCTCTTTCTTCCTCCCAAATAAGAAGCTTTATAAAAGCAAACAAACAAACAAAAATCAGAAAAGAAGTTAGTAGGAAGAAAAGGAAAAGACTTACTAGTAGTAGATAGCAACTGCAGCAACAAAGGAAAGCTCCCCACTTCTTCAGAGGGCTCTAGATGCTAAATAATTTCCCTATTATTGTGAAAATAATAGAGTGGATCTTGACATACATTTCAATTATCTTTTTTTCTTTTTTAATAGTATTTTATTTTTCCAAATATACCCAAAGATAATTTTCAACATTCACCTTTGCAAAACCTGTATCCCAAATTTTTCTCCCTCTCTTCCTGCCCTCCCCAACATAGCATGCCATCTGATATAGGGTAAACGTGTGCAATTTTTCTAAATATGTTTCCATATTTGTTATGTTGTGCAAGAAAATTCAGATCAAAATGGAAAAAAATGAGAGGGGAAAAATAAACAAAAGAACAACAAAAAAGGTGAAAATAATATGTTTTTGATTCATATTCAGTCTCCATAGTTTTCTCTCTGGATGTGAATAACACTTTTCATCACAAATCTACTGGAATTTCCTTGAATCAACTTATGGTTGAAAAAATTCAAGTCTATCACAATGGATTATTGCATAATCTTATTGTTATTATGTACAGTGTTTTCTTGATTCTGCTTATTTCACTTAGCATTAGTTTATGTAAGTCTTTCCAAGCATTTCTGAAATCATCCTGTTCATAATTTCATATAGAACAATAATATTCACTTACCTTCATATACCATAACTTATTCAGCCATTTCTCAACTGCTGGGCATCCACTCAATTTCTAGTTCCTTGCTATTACAAAAAGGACTGCTACAGACATTTTTGCACATGTGAGTCTTTTCCCTCTTTAAGGATTTCTTTGGGATACAGATTCAATAGAGACACTGCAGGATCAAGAGGTATGCAGTCGTATAGCTCTTTGATCATATACTGGCCACATTTCTACTTTATGAATAAATATTCAATAAATATTTATTGACCGAATGAATCCAGATAGGGTAAAAACTAGGATAAGCTTTTAGCTGGAGTATCAATTACAATCATTTTTTTTTTTTCTCATAGGAGATAGGGTAGGGATAGTAAGTGGATCTATGCTTTTATTGGTGGAAGGAACTCCTAGATGAGGAGACTCCTTTTATTTAAACAGATCATCATTCTCTTTGCAACTTACATTATTAGAAAGTCGTTTTAAGCCTCAAAAGTTAAATACTTCATTCAAGGTCATACAGCCAGGATATTTAGCAATAGACCTTGAATGAAAATCACTTGGCTTCAAGTCAGACTACAAGTCTACCACATGATTCTTGTCCCTTTTAACAGATTTCCCATTTCTTAGCCAACAAATTGTATTTGACTCAATCTTTAATGTGATTGATGATGTTTTTGTCTTTCTATATATCTCCAGAGTTTATCAATAGTATTTAGCACATGTTTCTGTTCATTCATTTCAGTCAAGTCCAACTCTCCATAACTCCATTTTGGGATTTTCTTGGTAAAGATATAGCAAACACAGTAAAACATAGTAAGTGTTTAATAAATGTTTTTTTTTATTTGATTAAGTAACCATAATTATTTTTGACATTAGGTATTAGTTAAAGGGGGACAGAAACATAAAATTACTAGGGTCTACTATGTGCCAATTTGGTGGCACAGTGGCTAGCGTACTAGACCTGGAGTCAGGAAGACTCATTTACTGAGTTCAAATCTAGCCTCAGACACTTATTAGCTGTGTTTGACCCCAAAGTAGCTTAACCTATCTCCTCAGTTTTCTTATCTGTAAAATGAGCTGAAGAAAAAAATGGTAAATCACTCTAGTACTTTTACCACCAGTGGAGTCATGAAGAGTCAGACACAATTGAAAAACAATATTATATGACAGGCATTATACTGTTTTTACAAATATTATTTCTTTTGATCCTCACAAGAATTCTGAGAGACAGAAACATCTCATTTTAAGCTTTAGCTTCAGCATTTGATCTTCTAGTGAATAGCCTGAATTAATTTCTTTAAATATTGACTGATTTGATATCCCTGCTGTCCAGGGACTCTTAAAAGTCTTTTTTAGCAACAATAAATGTTGATTCTTCAGCATTCAATTCTCACAACCAACCATATCTTATAAGTGTCATCCCCATTTTACAATTCAGGGAATTACAGGTCAAATGACTTGCTAGATTCATATACTTAGTGAGAGAATGGATTTGAATTCGGAGTTTCCTAACTCCAAGCCTAGTGGCACTATAGCCATTGAACTTGGTGCTAAACCAGTTATAAACATATTTAGAGATGTTGCTGATGTTCAGTTCATTTACAACCATTTAAAATGTCAAATAGAATTTTTGCTTTTATATCAAAAATGGATATGAATTATCAATTCAAATATGTGAGCAGTTTGTTTTGGGTTGTGGAAGGAAGGAAGACAAAGTAAGATTGGAAAGGAATAATAGTGCTAAGTGATCAAATTCCTGATTTGGGATTGTATTAGCTAGGTTTTCGGAAACCATTGAAAGCTTTTCAGGATAAGAATAATAGCCAGATAGAGCTTCAGGAAAAATAATTAGGCAATGGTATGGGAAAAAGGTGGATTGGAGTAGGAAGGGAGTAAGAGTGAGGAGTCATGGTCTTTAAGGAAGAAAAAAAAAACCTCTTGTCCTTCTTATAATCACTGTATTTCTCATTTCCATCCATATCAACCCCAGTATTTATCCTCCACTGCTGTCTTTTATATACCATCCCCTGAAACATTCATTTTTAGCATTAATGAACTCCCCTTCATCCTACTTTTTTTTATTACATTCAATTTCTTTGTACTCACAGGACTTAGCTCCCTCCAAATTTAATAATAATGATGAAAACTAGCATTTTATATAGTATTTTTCAAATATTAAAGCATTTTATCCTTACAATAATCCTAGAACATGGGTGTTTTTATTATTATTATTTTACATATTTTTTAAAAAAGCCTAATGCTTACCCATATCTGATAAGTGCTTTAGACCTGATTTGAACTCAGGTCTGACTCCAAGTCCAGTGCCATATATACACTATGCCATCATCTGTGTATCAGCTCACTGTGAATCAAAAGCCACTGAATTCCTGGATATTGGTTGGCCTACACTGGGTTCTCCATCTTTCTTGTCCACAAACACACTAGACTAACAGGGAAAATAGGCATCTTCCTGACTTCTCATCAATTCTGAGTAATGTATTGGATTTATTGCTATAACATTTCTTAACATAATAAATTATCTATGTTAACAATTTTTAAATTGTTTATTATCAATTCTCACAAGGTGAGTTAGAACATGAAATCTTTTATCTAAGTTGTTGTTTAGTCAATTTAGCTATATCCAACTCTTTGTGACTCTATTTGGAATTTTCTTGTCAATATAGTCCTTTTTCAGCTCATTTTACAGATAAGAAAATCTTGTCCATTTTGTCACCCATATGCCCTTAGCTTTAGTCTAGCCACTCCTCAAAGAAGCAGAAATATAATGTCAAAAGATCTGGGACAACAGGAAGCAACAAACTAGAAGTTAGAAAGGGAGTGATATTACAGCATAAGGGAAGCTCTATTTGGACCCTTGCCCTGCTATGAGAAATAATTCAGGCAATGGGAACTTTGGCTATGGGGAATAGCTTAGGCTAATGTCACAGACTCTCTACTGGAGCCATATAGGTCTGTAATTTTTACACCTAAGACATAGCTTCCAAACAAACAGACCATGGGAGAAGGAAATGAGAGAATTCAGTGATATAAATCATGATCTCAAGGCTAGAAACCCATATCACCATCTGCTAGCTTGCTCTTGTAACTAATTACTTTTGATATTCTATTCTATTCTTAATTCCTATATTAGATTTTAAACTATGGTGTTTCTGCTTTGCTGAAGAACTGTAAGTATGCAAGTTTTCTCTAATTTAACATCCCATAGCAAAACCCAGGCACTTTGTCCAAGCCATACTTCTAGTTTCAGATCAGAAAAAAAACTGTTTTTTATACTTGCCACATCTGATGGGATAGAATGCATTAAGATAGAGTTAGTGACAGTTGGCTGAGGCTATGTGGAATGTATCCAAGAACATGGACCATAAGATATATCAGAATGAGCAATGAAGAATGCTGCAATCATAGACAATCAAGCATTATCTCTGAATGGTACTAGCTGAAAATCCATATTCATTTGTGTGTAATTAAAAAGAATAATAAACATGGACCCTAAAAGCATAATAGAAATTTCTGAGTTTTGTGATTCAACTCTCTTGGGCTTTCTTCAGATTTAATTGTACCTTTTTAGTTCCTTTGTTTGAATCTATGGATACTGCCCAAGATTTTATTCTGGGTCTTCATTTCTTTTCTCTCTATACCCTCTCTTTTGGTGATTTTATCACCTTTTAGAGGTTAGTTATCGCTTTGCTGATGACTCCTTGGTTTATATATATATATATTGCTTGAGTCTCTGCCATCAGTTTTACTTCTGCATCAACCAATTGCCTATTGGATATATCAAAATGGATATTCCAGAGACATTTCAAACTCAGTATGTCTAAAATAGAATTCATTCTTTTTATCCACACACATAGTTCTCCTCAAAACTTCTATATTTCTGATGAAGACATCACTATTCTTCTATTGTTCAAGGTTCATAGTGTCAGTATTATTCTTAACTCCTCATCCTACTTACCCAATTAATTATCAAATCTTGCTATTTCTATCTCTCATATTTTACTCAGCTCCATTCATACAACAGCTATTTTAGTTTAGGACCTCATCATCTTTCATCTAGATTGTTCTAATTGCCTGCTAATTGAACTCACTACTTCAAATCTTTCCTCACTCCAAACCACCTTCCACAGGCCTACCAAAGTGATTTTCCTAAGCACAGATCTGCCAATAATCACCCTCCTACTCAATAAACTAGACTGATTCCCCTATTGCATGACAGATAAAATATAAAATGCTCTGTTTTACTTTTTAAAAGTTCTTCACTAATTGGTCTCGATATATATATTTCCAGCCTTATTGTGCATCTCTCCTAAGCTCTATAACCCAGACAAACTGGCTCAATCTTTAATCCTCATACATAGATAGCACTCTATGTCTTGACTGTGATTTTGCACCCTCTTCATGTCTGAAATACACTCTTTTACCTTTGCCTCATAGAACCTTTCTCTTCCTTTGATGTTCACTTCAAGCCCCACCTTCTACAATAAGCCTTTTCTAATCACTGCTACCATTATTGATCTCTCTTATGAATTATTTTGTATATTTAGTTACTTTTAAAAAAATTTTTCATACCTACATATGCACTGGTTGTCTTCCCTGTTAGAATGTAAGCTCCTATAAGTTAGACAGTATTTCATTTTTTTGTATTGGTATCCCCACTTACAATTGCTTGGCACATACTAAATGCTTAATAAATATTTGGTGATTTAATCAATCACCTAGGGACATAACCTTAATGTTTTCCACCAAATAATACCCTCTCATTCTTTTCAGATTCCTAATATTATTTTGAGCTAATTTAAGCTCTAATTATCCATTCTTCTAGCAAACAAAAATAGCTTATTGTTTTCTACATGGCATCTATTTGAGAAAAAAAATTATTGTTTAATTATATTATCATCCATTGAGAGTAGGCATCTGAGAATTCACAACCAGGGAGTCCGAATTCTCTGTAAAAGTCAAGTGCAATCAATTAAGTTTTGTATTAAGTTCTGTGGTGATGAAAGAATTAGCCCCTAAGTAGTTATTCTGATCACTTGCCAAGTACACAATATGTATTTAGTTAAGGTATAAAAGAAAGGAAAGGTAGTCGTAAGCAGGTGTCTTCCTATCAAGTTGGACCATTTTCAATGTTATTTTATAATTAATAACTAAGCTGTATTTAGAATTTGTAGGGAAGAGAAGAAGTTCAGAGTTGCCTTTCTTGATTTTGTGAGAAAACATTGGAACTATCTTCTGGCTATGTGGTAACTCAAGATAGAAAAGATGTGATGTTTTGTAATGACATGGCAAATTCAGAGTAGTCATTTGATCTTTTCTCTTACCCCATGACAACATGATAAGAGCAGAAGAGCAGGAGAAACTTGCTATATGTCAAAAACAGAGATAACTTCAAATTTCTTTTTTTTTTCCTTTGACATTAAAGATGATATCATCTAATGGTGAGAATTCTAGGGAGGAGTAGCAAAGGTCTGACATTCCCTACATTAGCATCACTGGTAACCATGGAAAGACCATGTGACAACTGATAGTGGGATAAACAACAAAACAAGATTGCTTTTTTTCATTTTCGTGTTTGTTTTGTACTCATCTCAGGTGATTTCTATCTTTTTCAAAATAATCTGTGTTCAAACTTGAAGGCTATCTTTTGAGTTTGATAGGCCATAACTCAGAAGTCTAGTCAGTAAAGGTGACTGGATTATGCAGAGTCAAAGTGATTTTTTTTAAAAATGACTTCAATTGTCCTGAAAACTGACATGTTCTGATCATTCTCTCAGGATAGATAGATAGATAGATAGATAGATAGATAGATAGATAGATAGATAGATAGATGTAAAAATATATGTGTGTTTTTTCATAATAGTAGTTATGATAAATAACATTGTTTCAAGTTTGTTTTTGCCAAATGCATTTTTGTTAATGTTCTGTCTTCAGCATTTTTTTGTGTTTGGGAAATAAATATTTGTTCCATTTCTGCTTTATATTGTGCATTGAGTACCTTTTCAACCTCCCATTTGGAAGGAGGGAGATCCCAGATGTGAACCTAAATCTAAACTTTAGATAATTTATCTTTGCAACACCTGGAGCTAAGACTTAATGAACTAAAGAGTATGAAACAAGTGATCCTATTATTTCTCCCCTATCAATTTATTAAAGACTACGCTCCTTTAGGACTAAACCTCTGAATCATGTGTCTAGGTCTAGAATATAAGGATCCCTTAAAGCCGGTGGACATATTTCTCCAACCCCTGTGACCCAGCAATGGTTCTTTAAAACTATATAAACGATAGACTTTAAATGTTGATATCATCCTTCAGAAATTAGCAGCCATGGCTTACCAGCTCTCTGTGTGATATGAATCATTGAGTGCTTCTAAATGAAGCAAATTTCACTTTGTTAAAGTCACAACTATAATCTTTTTGTTTTTTCTCTCCTTTGTGCATTTAAAACCAATGATTTAGAAAAGCAATAGATTAATTTTTCATTGCCTTGGAGATATATAGCAGTATAAGAATGTTACTCAATCTTGACAGTCTAAGTATGAGGAATTCAAAAACTTTATTAAGGAGACTGAGTTTTTTTTTTATAACCTAAAAACAAATAATTCTTAGGTTAGATAACTCTCTTGTTATCTACTAAAAGACCTCTGGAGGACAGCTTTATGTTACATTTGGCTATAAGGAAATAAGGAGATAAAATGGTAGTGAATAGATCACACTCCTATGAAAATCTCATTTATGTAAAATTTAGCCCATATGTATTATTTTAAATATACATATGAGGTCTGTCTATTTTTCAGATCAATACTATTAACATATGTATATATATATATATATATATATATACACATATATATACATGTACAAAGATAAATGTATTAGAAAAATGAAGGTGTTGGTTTTTACAAACACGTGAATCTTATGCTTGCACATATTTCTTTTGTGTACACAGAAATGTATGTGTATGATGGTACCATGTTGTTTGAATTTGGGATCTAAAAGAAGATACTTCAGATGTCTCTGATATTTCAGAGAAGCTAAATATATACATATGTATATATTATTTTTCCAAAATAATTTCTCCTAAAATTAACAAAAATGGGTAAATGTATTCATCTCCATTAGAATATAAGCTCCTTATTTCATTTTTTGTATTTAGAACCTAGCATAGTGTCTGCACTATGCTTAATAAATGCTATTGTTGTGCTTGGTGTTAATCTTGTGAAATTTCTCCATCCCTCTAAATAGACATAGTTTTTCTGAAAGCATCTGAAGCTTGTGTTAGGTTGTACAGTGGATAGAAGATTTGATATAGAATCAGGAAGACTTGAATTCAAATTCCACCCAACTTCTTAATTTGTAAAATGATGATAATGATGATGATAAGGTTGTCATCGGTATTAAATGAAAATGAAAAATTAAATGTAAAGGTCTTTACAAACACTAATATTCTATATTAACGCTATTATTAATATTTGGGGATCTCCTATTTGGGGTGGAAAAGTAATGTGTCTGTGAGTTTGTATTGGCCCATTTTCTATAACTGAGAAGCAAAGTGACTTGTCAACACAACAATAAATGTCAAAGGCAACACTTGAACTCATTTTCCTAACTCCAACGAGAATTCTCTATTCTGTACATTTTATTGTCATCTCAGCTGGTCAACAAATGAATTGAGGGAAAGGGAACACTAATCCACTTCTCCTTTACACATCTAAGACACTTGATTAACTCCATTATTATTAATTAACCTTTTTGTACATTTCCACTGACATTTCCTATTTTCATGGTATTGCTCTAGGGATAGAACTTGGCACAGTACTTGGTACACAGTAGGCATTTTAAAAGTTTATTGATTCATTGGGTATGAATATGCCTAATATGGAAATTAATGTGCTAATACTACCTATTTAGTCATGCCTTGAAATTTTTCCAGTCATGATCATCTACTATTGTTAATTGCTCTGAGCAGTCAATCCAAAACATTTCTTCTTTTTTTAGAGCAGTTTTTGCTTTTATAGAAATGTTGAGACATTTCTCATAGGTTGATAAAAATAAAAGCTGATTCCTCAAAAAAAAATGAACCAAAATCAATAAAGCTCTTGCTCACCTACTTAAAAAGATCTTTATTTATTGCATTTATTTATTGCATATAATTATATTATGTAGAAAAATGTAGACCAATCTATCTATATGTGGTGCCTCATTCTCCTTATTGCCAAGTCTCTGTAACACCTTGTTATTAAAGAGAGTTCCATCCCAAAATAAAGAGAAGGATTATAGTCATTGATTGGGTCACTTAGACTAATTTTTTTTAATATAAAATAAAATGAACTACAGGAATTACTATCTCAGTGATAGAGAAAATTTAAACGGTTAAGTAGGTTCATTCTAGAAGGCATATGTCTCAAAATAGTCTCCAAAAATAACATTTTTTATTATTAAGATAAAATATGTTTCAGCGAACCCTAACTGCTGCTCCCCAAATTGAAAATAACATCATACAATTCTACTCTATATCGATATGGCCTGGCTTAGATTACCATTTTTGTTTTTTATCATCTTGATAAAAAAAAGAGGTTTTTTGTCTTTGCAATGCTATTAGTTTATAAATCATCTGTGTACCTCTTCTATCTAATTAATACTAGTTATATCATACTAACTCTTGCATAGTCCAAATGTCTGTGATTCACATTAAAATATTTTATCCTTTATTAATAAATGAGAGCATGGAAAGCTACCTAAACCTGGTCAAAAAAAACTGGAATTCAAGTTCTATCTCTGAAAAAAAAATGAGGTAGTTTTGTGACCCAAATCTGGGAGTAATAGTAATCTGGGAGTTCTCTACACTAATAAAATTATGGATTCAGCATTTCTCCTTTTGTATAAATTGGCAAACTTGCTTAAGATATGAATTGGTCTAAGAAACTTTTTGAGAAAAATGTGGCATTATATTTATATTTTTATATTAATATCTTAGCATCCTTTATGTTTTACAGATTTCCAAGTGACCTTTAAGTCAGAATAAGATTCATTGTGAATATGCTGATGAAATCACTTTGCTCAGGTAATATTGGGTAGGGATGTGAAAGCATAAACCACTACCTCTGTAGAACAGATGATATTTTTTGTGCTGAATCACTAATATTCATTATTGAAGTGAGTGTAGAAAGTTCAGATATCCATTTATATTAAGATTTATATTTGGGGATATTCAAATGCTAATCTCTACCAGGACATGCTTTCTTAATATGATTATGATTTTTACTTTGTCCTAATATTAAAAATAAGCATTTAGCAAATTAGTATTATAAAATTCCATGTGTTAACTGTGACTTTTTTTTTGTTTTCATTAATGATTATTCTTTTGAACTAGGATTTGTGTGTGTGTGTGTGTGTTTTCTAGTTGAATAAAATATTGCTCATATCTTCAATTGGTTTACTTGTTGGTTTAGAGTTTATATCATCCTAAAATATCTTTTGACCAAGTATAAGTATAAGATATGAGTAGAGAAGATACCCTAAAGGATTAATTTCAGGAAAACTACATAATTTAACAGATTTCCCTTTGTATATATCACCTATCATTCAATATAAACTAAAATGATTTATGTGTCTACATTTCTCAGTCAATTGTGAAACCATAAAGATATGATCTTCTATAGAAAAATGAACACATTGTCATGTCAGTTTGGCTTGCAAAATTATTTGTCTTTATTACAGGAAAATGCTTTCTAGTTGTAGGAGGAAGTAGGTAATCTACAGAAATAATTGAGATATAAAAATTAAAGACATTCATAAAATTTTAATATAAAAAGAGAATAAAAGATGTAAAAAAAGGAAAAATGAAATCAGGTATGTAGATAAAGATTCAAAATGCATCTCTGGTGATTACAACTTTTGTGAATTTGGACAAGTCAACTTAATATCCCCCAATTTTAAGTACCTTATCTATAAAAGTTGATGAACTGGATGACTTCTGAGGATCCTTCCAACTCTATGATTTTATGATTTACCTAGCCTTTTCTCATTTATTGAGGATAATGTATGTTATACATTTTTTTTCTTTCATTTACAATTGATACATAAATCTTCCTTGCATATAACCTGCCAATAACTTATTTCTTTAACAAAGCTCTGGAACCTAAACGAATATTTTGAACTAACATACAAAGATATGCTTATATATTAAATATATTTTCAATTTCATTCAGAAGAATGACAATAATGAGACAACATACCAAAATTTGTGGGATACGGCCAAAGCAGTGATAAGGGGTAATTTTATATTTATAGATGCTTACTTGTATAAAAGAGAGAAAGAGAAGATCAATGAATTGGGCTTACAATTAAAAAAGCTAGAAAAAGAGCAAATTAAAAACCCTCAATTAAATACCAAATTGGAAATTTTGAAAATAAAAGGGGAGATTACTAAAATTGAAAATAAGAAAACTATTGAATTAATAAATAAAACCGAGTTGGTTTTATGAAAAACCAACAAAATAGATAAACCTTTAGTTAATTTGATTAGAAAAAGGAAAGAGGAAAATCAAAATTTTAGTCTCAAAAATGAAAAGGGAGAACTTTCCATCAATGAAGAGGAAATTAGAGCAATAATTAGGAGTTACTTTGCCCAACTTTATGCCAATAAATTTGATAATCTAAATGAAATGGAGGAATATATACAGAAATATAGACTGCCTAGGTTAACAGAAAAGGAAATAAATTACCTAAATAGCCCCATATTAGAAAAATAAATAGAATAAGCTATTAACCAACTCCCTAAGAAAAAATATCCAGGGCCAGATGGATTTACATGTGAATTCTACCAAACATTCAAAGAACAATTAATTCCAATACTATATAAACTATTTGAAAAAATAGAGGAAAAGGAATACTACCAAATTCCTTTTATGATACAGATATGGTGCTGATAGCTAAACCAGGTAGGGTGAAAACTGAGAAAGAAAACTATAGACCCATTTCCCTAATGAATATTGATGCAAAAATTTTAAATAAGATATTAGCAATGAGATTACAGAAAGTCATCCCCAGGATAGTACACTATGACCAAGTAGGATGTATACCGGGGATGCAGGGCTGGTTCAATATTAGGAAAACTATCAGCATAATCAATTATATTAATAACCAAACTAACAAAAATCATATGATTATCTCAATAGATGCAGAAAAAACATTTGATAAAATCCAACACCCATTCCCATTAAAAACATTAGAGAGTATAGGAAT
>JAJPUD010011473.1:21944-54434 GCA_023553655.1 Myrmecobius fasciatus | reverse complement strand
TCATCAAACCTGTAGTCACCAGATCAAGATATTATCTGGGTTTCCATTCTTGCAGCAGTGTTGGCAGACTACTTTCATGAAATCATATATGAAATCATGGTCACTAAAATTACAGAGTAGAGGCCATCATGAAATCATCATGGAAGAAGACAACTTTTCTACAAAAACAGACCTAGAAGTGTCATTTATTGAAAGGCTGAGGTTGTTTTTAAATTTGAATTTATCCTCTTATGATACCATTCTATCTGGCAGCTTCTCATAGGAACTGATGGGCAACATGGGTTGGTCCTTAAGTAGGATTTCAGTGATAGTGTAGTCTCTTTACCAGTGATTAAAAAAAAAAAAAAAGGTATTATCTGAACAACCACTTGTCATGAGCCAATAGAAATATAACTCTCTTTGATAGTAATTCGCAAACAATTTTGACTGGTTAAAGTTTTTTAAAAAAGAAAAATGCCTTCTCTCACTGGAAGCTTTCGATTTTTCACCTCATACATGTGATCATTTTCATGTTATCTGTTTCAGAATCAAAATAGAGTTGGCTGTACAGTGGAGATAATGTGGATAGGACCTGGAATCAATTTTAAGCCCATCTCAGAAACCTGTTAGTCAATTATTAGGATCTGTATTTCCCTCAGTTCCTTTATCTATAAAATGGATGTAATAATAGTATCTATGTTATAGTATTCTTCTGAGGATAAAATGAGACAATATTTATACAGTGCATGACACATAAGGGGCATCATATAAATGCTAGCTATTTCACTTCATTTTCACAACTTCCTCCCTGAGTAGACTCTCCTTCTTAAATCATTATTTTCGCTAATTACTGATTAAGTACCATAGTTGGTTTCTATTGCTGGAGGATTGTCTGCTTTAACAGTCTGTGACCTCCATGAGAACAAGGGATGTCCCTTGCATCTCTTGTGCTTAGCCCAGGGCTGAGCATATAGCAGGCACATTAAATGTCTGCTGACTAAAGAAGGTCTAAGAAATGGCTCATCTGGGATCATCTGATCCCTTTTGGCACTTTCAGGAGAATTCCATTGCCCCATATTCCAAAGAGCAACTTCTTATAAGATCATAGATAATCACTAGAAGGTACCTACAAGGCCATGGAGTGCAACCCCCTTGTTTTAGATGGGAAAGCAAGAGTCAGTGACCAGCTCAAGACATCATTGCCAAGGAATATCAGAAAAAGAACTCATTGGTTTGTCTTTCTCTCTAAAATGTAGCATTAAGTTCAGGGTAACTCCATGAAAACTCCAGTAACCACAACTTTATATCCCTGTTGTTACCCACTCACCTGGAGAACGGCTCTTTAGGCCTTCTTGGTCCAGCATCCATTGTGACTTTCTTTGCTTAAAATAAGAGATCACATATTCTCTGGGAACTAGAAGCCCTGGAGAGGGAAATCAGTTAGGAATGAAGATGGAGAGAATTTGGCAATTTAGTTCTCCTTAGGAAAAGGGTGAAGATGCAGAGCTGTCTCCATTTTGAGATTCACCCCTTAATGTTCACACATATCACTCTATACTCATCCATTAGTGCTTATCAAGCAAGGATGTGGCACATTATGCTGTTGTACAACTGGTTCTGAGAAGGAGCCAAATGCTCTTCCCCCCACCTCCTATCCTTTTAGGTTCCATTCTGGCAGAAAATTTTAACCTGGGTAAAAAGAGTTATTGGGCCTGAGAAGCTTTGAGCCTGATCAATAAGGACCTTAGGCTTGCCACTCCTTCTTCATAGGACAGACTCACCCCATAGTTTCCATTATCTAGAAATTATAGGGAGCCGATAGTGCAGTAGAGATAGACAAGGGTACAGTCAGGTGTACCTGAGTTTAAATTAAGCCTGGGATAGTTACTGGCTATATATCCCTTGGTAAGTCAATTAAAACTCTGTTTGCCTTCGTTTCCTCAGCTCTTAAATGGGGATAACAGTATCACTTAACTTGGAAGGTTAATATGACATTAAATTGACGTATTCTGTTTTATCTTTAATTGACACAGAAGCATTTCTATAACATAGTATAACAGAAAAGATGATTGAACATTAAACTGCAAATCAACAATGTACAACTTGCTATTTCTTTCAAATAGACAACTAAATTATCAAATCGGTTTTTTCCTTTACTTTGCCTGTCCCCATGCTACAGATGGCTTCCATGACACAGAAACATGCACATATACACAATTAGATATATACTTATAAATACATGTATGTATACACATTCATATATGTCTGTACATACATATAAACATATACGTGTGTAAAAATCTGCTATACATATTTCTATTTAATTAGTTCTTTATCTGGATGGAAAGAGTATCTTTATTTCTTCCTTTTTCTATAATGGAGGTACTGAGATCAAAATAGGTCATTTGCTGGAAGTTGTTCTTATATGGCACAACACCTGGAAATAGTAGTTGAAAAGGAAGGCTTATTCCCTTCCCTTCCTTTCCCACCATTTATGATGGAATTTGAGGGCAATGGGAAGGCAGATCAAGGACAAACTCCTATAATAGGGATGACTAGGACTTTGGGATACAAATTGCTGCTTATTAAAAAGAATATTCAAAATGCTAGAACCATCTCCAAGAGGAACAGGCTGTAAGGAAAAGCTGCTTGAGCAATTTTCAGCACTTTGGAAATAAATTTGTGTCCAAGTAGAGCTTAGACAAAATAACCTCTGAGATTAGTTCCATGTTTGAGATGCTTCTACACTGATTTCATCTTTGATTTGAAGCTGCTGAAATTGGGAAGAGGCAGCTTCAGGAGCAACAAAGGACACCCTCAGTTTCCTAGCATACAATGCAAAAACCATACAGGAGGATCCTCTTTCTTGGACACAGGAGACCAGCACTTTCCCCATTGTAACTGATATTCCCCCAACCAAACCATGCACCCAAAGATATTCCCTTTGATTACAGATTGAGAACTAGCAAGAGAAATGTCCTTACCCAGGGAGAGCAAGTTCTGGGCATTCTCCAACATGACCTCCTTGTACAACTCCTTCTGAGGATCCTCCAAGAGGTCCCACTCCTCCTGGGTAAAGTCCACAGCCACATCCTTGAAGGTCACCAACTCCTAAACCAACAAAAATCATGAGAGGTAGAGCTGAAAATCCCTTTGGAATTCAAGAATCCACCCCTCCTCAATTTACAGCAGGAACCTGAAGCACAGAGGAGGGATTTGCTCAAAGGTCATACCATTTTTGAGTGTCAGAGCCAGCTCCCGGAGCAATGGTCAGTAAGAGTCTTCTTGAAGTTTCAGGAAAGCATTTTATAGGATAGTTGGGGAACACCTGAGAAATGTTTTATTGGGGATGCATCTCCTTGTGGAATCAGGAAGAAAGTTTGTGTTTTATTTGTGAGGTAGATGGATCTGGGGAGAACAAGAGGGTGATGGGAAATTTCCTCAGCAGAACTGATTGAAGTGATATATTCTAGAATGGAAATTGGTATAGGGATGGCCAACATGGAGTTATTGGTAAGATTTTCTTTCTTACAAATGAGGGCTTGATTGGGATCCAGACATTATGATTTTGGAAGTGGCCCCTGTTGAAGCACGAGGAGAATGCATCTCCTTGATTTCAATGACCTTGTGGCTCAGTTTGGGCTTCCCTCATTCATAGACTTTCCAGATCATAGGACTACATTGGTAAGTAAGGTCACTGATGAATCCAGGAATCAGCAAGGGAACAAGAGTAGGTTCTACAGCAGCCACACAACTCCATGCACAGACTAAAGGTAAGAACATGGACTATCTAGTATTGCCTTTGGGGGCTAAGCTATCTTATGGGTTCTGAGGTGTCAGGTTAGTAAGATGGGGACTTTAATGGCACCAAGGAATGAGAACTTCTGGGACATACCTCTTATATAGTCCTGGAAGAGAGGGGATGTCAGGAAATCTAGACTTGAATAAATATTAATGATCGGGGAGTGCGGATCTCCATGCTGGATTAGAGGAAGGATCTGTACAAGAGAAATTTCCAAGAAACTCAAGGGAAGAATTAAAAAAGTGGGGTTCCCAGAAGAGAAGAGGTTTTTCTCCAGGAAGTAGGGAAGGAACAATTCTGTAGTAAAGGAAGAAAAGGAATTTAAAAGCAATTTATGTTTTTGTATGAATCTGTGGTTTGTCGTCTATGTTTCAGTCAACTGAAGTACAAAGTAAAAGAAATGATCATTTTGGGATTTAAAAACACTTGTTTTGTGCATCTTGATGCAAAGTAACCTAAATGTTTCTTAAATTTTTAAGGTTCTCGACTTTTCTGGGGGGGGGTGCAGAGCCAAGATGGCAGAGTGAAAACGTGACTCTCTGTGTCCTCCTCTGACCTTCTCTCAAATCAACAATAAAATAAGCCTCTGAACTGATCTTTAAGTCAACGAATCCAGAAATATTTGGACACTGCTTGCAGTTACCTCTGAAGAACTTCATATCAGGTCTGTTTCACTCAGGCAGAGGGGTAAACAGTTTGCTCAGTGCAGTCCGGAACTGAGGGTGGGACTCAGCTCATCGTGGCAAAAACTCCAAACTCCAAAACACCTGGGGTGTATCTGAGGCACTCAAGACACTCTGCCCTCATTGGGGGCAAGTGTTCTGGCAGATTTGCCTTTTTTAAGGAGTAAATCAGGCAAAGTCCTAGCCCTACCAGCCCAGCACCTTAAGTTAATTAGCAGAATTGCCCCAGGGCAAACTACCGCAGCCTTGGCTTCTCTAGCCTTAAACAGACCCCCATGCTGTCCAAAAAAATGAAAAAGCAAAAGAAAGCTCTCACCATAGACAGCTTCTATCGAGAGAAAGAAGGGCAGACCCCAGGTCCTGAGATTCCTGTAGACAAAACAACTCCAGAGGAAGCCATCAAGGACCATCACTGGTCCCCTTTTCAAAAGGCCTTTCTGGAAGATTGCATAAAGAATCTCAAAAGAGAACTGGATGATAAATGGGGTAATGAACTGAGATCAGTGCAAGAAGAATATAATGTCCTGCAAAAGAGATATGAAAAAGACAACAACTTATTGAAAAACAAAATTGGTGAATTGGAAATAGACAATATTGCACTGAAAAATAAAATTAGTGAAGTGGAAAAAGAGTGCAATGAACAAATCGGCCAATTACAAAAGGAGCTTAAAAAGGTAACTGAAGAAAACAACACTTTAAAAATAAGAACTGAACAAATGCAGGTGAATGCCTCAATAAGACTTCAAGAATCAGTCCAACAAAAACAAAAAAATGAAAAAAATAGAAGAAAATATGAAATATCTCCTAGGAAAAACAACTGACTAGGAAAATAGATCTAGGAGAGACAATCTAAGGATTATTGGACTTCCTGAAAGCCATGATGAAAAAAAGAATCTAAATACTATCTTCCAGGAAATCCTGAAAGAAAACTGCCCTGAGGTTGTAGAATCAGAAGGCAAAATCATCATTGAAAGAATTCACTGATCACTTCCTGAAAAAGACCCCAAAATTAAAACCCCAAGGAATATTGTGGCTAAATTTCAGGACTATCACACCAAGGAAAAGATTCTGCTAGCAGCTAGAAAGAAACAATTCAAATACCGAGGATCAATAATTAGAATCACACACGATCTGTCAGCCTCCACATTGAAGGATCGAAGGGCCTGGAACCAGATATTCTGAAAGGCAAAGGAATTTGGATTACAGCCAAGAATAAGTTATCCAGCTAGAATGAGCATTATCTTCCAGGGAAGAAGATGGTCATTCAATGGTATAGGTGAATTTCACCTATTTCTAATGAAAAGACCAGATCTAAACAAAAAATTTGACTTCCAAACACAGAACTCAAGAGAAACATAAAAAGGTAAAAAGGAAAGGACTCTTGAGAACTTTATTTCTACTATGGGGATACTTAAAGATTGGGGGTATAATTTGATATTACTTTGATAATAAGAAAAAGAAAACCAGAGGGGGAAAGGTTGTCATACTGGGGGAAAGAGGGAAAAGGTGGTAAAATAAGGTTAAAAAAAAGGAGGTAAAAATAAGGTATAATGTCATGAAGAGGCAAAGAAAACCTAATATAATTGAGGGAAAGAAGGGAGGGAGATGAGCATTGTGTAAATCTTACTCTCATCAGATTGGGCTCTAAAAGTTTATATCAGACACATTTGGTTTCACAGAGAAACTAACTTATCCTTCCTTAAAGGGAAGTGGTAGGGAAAGGAGGAAAAGAAAGGAATATACTAATAAAAGGGAAATTAGAAGAATCAGGGGAAAGGAATTAAAAAGGGGGAGGGGCTCTAAAGGGGGAGGATTATTTGCAGGAGGGGGTCATCAAAAACAAAGTTTTTAAGGTTCTCTTCCTAGAGAGGAATGACTAGGGCTGCTCTATGTGTATTTATGTCTAGCCCAGCCTCTCCAAAGAATGGTAGGCAACCCCAAAATCCCATCCTCTGGAATCAGCCTGTTTCTCTCTAGATGGGTCCCTACATTCCCTATTCCCCCAGAGACTCAAAACTCTTCTCAGGGGACTCTGCATTCTGTAAAAGGATGTGGTTAATTTCCACATGGCTTGGAGAAATCTAGGGAACTCCATTTTCCACTTTAAAATGTTTCCCCTCTCCCAATATAGCAATTCATATAGGGAAGAATACAAAATTTATCGGGGCAGATAGGAGCCATTGGCATTTTGTTCCTAGGGTTCTGTGTCTCCATCTCAGGTCTCAAATAATTTACTATCATTTCAAAGATTTTGGGCAGTCTAGGAGAATGGAGTTTTTGATGTGGAAGAAGAGTTTTCTTCCAAAAATGTGACCTAAATTTCTGTGATTTAAATTTAAATTGTATACAATAGAATTACTTTCACTTGATGTACTTGGGAATAAGATTTTAGAAATGTGTGCATTAATAATGAAGTATTATTACTAGAAATTAAAATCTGTATTTTATTTGATTTTAAGGAAAAAAACATGGTTATTAAAACTAAGTTCTCTGGTAACACAGCTAACGAAGTCTTTGTACCTCCTAATTAGATGAAATATGCACTTTCTAAATTGTATATTGGGTAATTCGTGAAAATTATGAGCTATGCTTTAAAATTTTGTCAGCTTTGCTGGACATGTGTATAAGTCTCCTAAGGAAGACACCTTACAAGGAGTATTCCTGCAATCAGATCGTGTGTAACAGGGAAGCTAGACTCAGATCCACATTAGGAAATGGCAACAGGATGTTTTGTCACTCTTGATCCAGGCCCTGGTCAAGGGAATCTGTGTGAAGCCATGGAAGTCCTGTGTAGGGAGGCCTGAGCAAGGAAGGCTGGAAGTTAGGGTTAGCAGAAGCAGGGCCATGTCTCAGGCTTGGGCTGCAAAGGAGGCTCTTCCCTCCAGCCCAGCCAGTGATGGAGGAACTAGGGAGGGAATCTCAGAACAAAGGGGATCCCACAATTCTGCCTGTGAGCCAGCCAGCAGAGCTGATGAGGTGGCCAGCAGGGACAGCGTCCAGCAGTAATCTACTCTACTCACACCCCAGTCAGAAACTCGTAGAACTCAGGGCAAGAGGTAAATGAGGAGACCACTTTGGGTGCAGGCCTCTTTGCTGCCCATAGGGATGAGGCTGTAATAAAACAGTACTCAATGCCCCAAGAAAGCAGCAACAAGACCAACCCAGATCTCCCCTCCCAGAGTGTTGCAGAGCCCAGCTCTGTCTCCCAGTCTGAACTTAGGGAGTCTGCAGGAAAAGGCAAACCAAGGGGCAAAATGGACCTTCCCCTTCATAAGCAGTATTGTTATCTGAAACACTGAGGCAGAAATGCAGAAGAAATACATAAATGCAAGTAGATTTTTGGAAATGGAAAAGCAAGAGGTAGACATGGAGATTAACAGAATGGAAGTAGGAATCCAGGAGGCCATAAAACCTTGCCCACACAACAAACTCTCCAAATTTATATGGGCCAAATGGAAGCCATGAGGCAAGAACAAATACTGTGGCAAATTCAAGAGACTTAAAAAAGGGAAGAAAATAAATGGAAGGCATCTCAAAGGAAAAACAAGTCAGCCAGGAGAGATGAAGACAGACTTCTGTATCACCAGACTGTCAGAACACCATTAAAAAGCAACCGAGACATAGCACTGCAAGAAATAATTAGTCCCCACATATCTTTTTTTTTTTTTTTCCCCTTTTGTGGGACAACTGGGGTTAAGTGACACAACTGAAAAGTGTCAAGTGTCTGAGGCCAGATTTGAACTCCAGGTCCTTCAGACTTCAGAGCTGGTACTCTATGCTCTACCATCTAACTGTTTCCCTCTTCCCTTCTCCCATCCACCCACTCCACAGTGGATAGGATAGGATAGAGAGGATAAAATAGAAATAAAGG
This sequence comes from Myrmecobius fasciatus, assembly GCA_023553655.1. Classification (NCBI taxonomy): domain Eukaryota; kingdom Metazoa; phylum Chordata; class Mammalia; order Dasyuromorphia; family Myrmecobiidae; genus Myrmecobius; species Myrmecobius fasciatus. Next base: position 46,099 of record JAJPUD010011473.1, on the reverse strand, counting down.
AACCACAGATCACTGCCATGAGACAGGCCGTGAATTTTGCTTCAGAAAAGTGCTTTCAGCTGCTTGTGTAGTCAAAGGAATTTTCCTTTCCCAGATTGAGTCCATGGAACAACTGTCTTAGAGGTCCCAGAAGACCATGCCCTGGATCCCTCTTCTGGCCCAGGAACTTTGGGAAAGTGCCCAGATGTCCCAATATGGGCAATCTCCTTTGGTCTCTCACCTTGCTTGCCTCTCCCATGACTAACCTCTGTGCTTCTATGTGAAAAGAGCTTCTGATGGCCAAGAAAAGTCAGATTACTTCCTGAAAGAGAGCTTGGAATGAAAACTTCCAGAAACATCATAGTCAAAATTCAGAGCTTCAAATCCTGCAAGATTCCAGAAAGAAAGTCCAGTGCAATTCAACTACCAAGGAGCCACCATCAGAAGCACACAAAATTTGGCAGCAACATTATTAAGCACAGAACTTGGGAGAGCTCATGCCAGAAAGCAAAGGATGTGATTTTAGAGCCAAAAATAATGCATGGAACAAAACAAAATAGAATAGTATGGGGTTTGGGGGAGGGGGGAAAGGACCTTTAGTGAAAGTCCTTACAAGGACTCTTGATAAAAAAGATCATAAACCTTAGAAGTTCAAACACAAGTGAAGAGAGAGACCAAAAAAGTAATCCAGGAGGAACTAACCTCAGGGACTCAAAATAAAAGGACAAATAAATTATATTCAATTATGGTAAGATGAGGTCTCCCCTGGGATTCTATTGGGGCTCACAGAGGGAATCAGAGTAAAGATGGAAGTGGTTCTGTTATGTCTTGATGATCTTAAGAGACTGGAAAGAAGGAAAGAGGCATACCCTAAGGTGATGGAGACAAAGGAGGGTCGGGAAATGTTATTTTAGGTAAGGAGGGTTCACAAACCAGGAGCAAGGAATGGGTGAGGACATCTGATGCCAGAACTTCAGTCATCTAGTCAAAGGAAGGAAAAATACACACAGCATGGAGATGAATAGAGAAATACATTTTACTCATCAATGAAAAGCAGAGAAGAAGAAAACGGAGGGGGGATTAGAGGGAGAATGGATTAAGGGAGGGATTAGTCCTAAAGAAAACAATTTCAAAGGATGCAAAGGAATATATATTGTTCTTTGGGAGATGATGGGGGAATCTGAGGGATTAGCTGGGAATGGGGATATAAGGATATATAGGGGATATAATGGGAATAAGGAGAATCCATAAATGTACTGGAATACTATTTCACTGAAAGCAGATAGAGACCCACCAAGATTGCAGAGGAACAATGAGAATGAAACATGCTGCCTACCACTGAAAGGTGGAAGACTAGGCCGGATTGAGGAACATTTTTAGGGGGTAGTCACTGTGGTTTTTTATTGTTCAGATTAATGATTGGGATGGTGCATGGAAGGGATTTTGTTTTACTTGTTGTCAATGGTGGGGGAGTAGATGATACAATGGAAATGTGAATCTTGATGGATACAAATGTGCATGTGTGTATATGTAGGGGTGTGTATATATATATATGTACATGTGCATCCATAGGATATGTACATTTGTATATATAGGAATTCTCATCAAGGCAATGACCCCTAGTTCCTGAGAACTCAGGAAGACCTGCCGCCCAGGTCTTCCTGCTTTTTAATTGAGAGGCCATTCTCCAGATATTGCTCAAGATACTGAGGACCCAAGGAGTCACAAATAATGACACAACACAGAGCAGAGAAATGTTGTTCCTACACTAATTTCTCTTCTGGTAAAGAGAAGATCCATATGTAAAGTGTTGCCAGCTTCCCAGGCCATCTTCTATGTCTGTGGACATGGTTGTGACTGCTGATGGTGGTCAGATCATGGATGGATTGCACTCACCTGAGGAAGAGGGCTGAGACTTCCAGAACACATTCCCTCTGGCTCCAGGCTCCCTGTGGAGGTAGCAAAGTATTCCAAGTGACTCCATTTTGTCAGGTTCCTCCTTCTGGCCCCAGATCTTTACCTCAGAGACCACTGCCCCCACCCTTCATAGGGCCACAAAGGAAGCGATCACTAAAGCTCTTAGTAACCATGGTCATAGCTAACTGGGAAACTTAATTCTAAGCCTCTTGGAAAACCAAGAGAAAGTCCTAGAGCTCCCAGGAGTCTTTCCACTATTTGGCCTCTGGCTAGAAAAAGCCCATCTTACCCTCTCCTTCATCACAGTCCCAGGCTGATTGTCTTGGTGTTCCTAGTCTGGGTGATTGCTATTTGGGACCCTCATAAATAAAACCTTTCTAATTTCCCTCCAATTTTGGTGTCTACATTTGACCCAGTACTTGCTTGGGCCAGACCTTGTCTCTTACTCCTCCTCTTCTCCCTCCTCTCCCTATCTTCTTACAGAAACCTCAGAGAGATAAGAGGCTTGGGATCCCAGGTAGGAGACCAGTGAATGTCTCAATGGCTCCTGAGTCAGAGCTCTCCCTCCACTTGGCCCTCTGTCCTCCCTGTATCCCCTCTCCCCAAATAACACACACACAATTCTAGATAATAGAGGGACTGCTTGATGTAGGAGGATATCAGGGAAGGTGGGAATGGAGAGGGTTGTGCAATGGAGCCACCAGGGAATGGACAAGGGAAGCTTGCGGCAGGAAGACAAAATCCAATCTGGGATTCAGCCCTGAAGCCTCTGAAAGAAGAGGAGACAGAAAGGCAAGAGGTCTGGGAATTGAGGGTAGTATCTGGGAGGTAAGATGGATGAATATAAGAGAGGTCAGGGATACTGGAGTGACAAAAGTGCTCTAGAGGGACAGCTGATCCTGGGAAAGCCGGCAGACTATGTTCCAAGACTTAACTAGGAGCTGGGGAGGACAGCTGGGACCGTCTGGTGGAGCCTGGGCTTGGAGTGCCTAAAGGCAAAGGAGAGACAAGGAACCACATATCTGGGACCTGATAGGGAACCAGCCCCAGAGCCGTGGGTTCTCTTAAAGGGGAGCAGGAAGGAGCTTTGGTCACTATGTCCAGGATGGGGTGCCGAGGATAGGAAGATGTTACTCAAGGATCCTTAAAGAGGATTGGGTCTGAAGGAGGACATCGGAATCTCTAAGCAAGAGGTGGGGGCAGGGAGACAGGCCACCAGGGTCCTGAGGGGAAGGCTGAAATCAGCCCTCCCAGATTGCTATGGGCAAAGTCTGAAGTCTGGGAGGCCAATTCAGGCAGGGTGAGGCAGGAAGTTTAGCAAGGGCTTGGGAGTCTGGAAAAGGGTTAGGAAAAGGATGGGGGAGCTCATCGGGAGGAAGGCTTGGCCTGGTAGGACCGGGAGGACCCTCAGCACGAGGTCAGAAGAGGAGAATGAGACCCAACGGCAAGCGCAGTCAGCAGAAGTCAGGAAATATGGGGGATGGTGGCTCCGACCTACCTGGGAGCTGCAAGCACAGGCCTGGCTTCCAAACAAAGCAATCGTAGCTCCAAGGGGGAAAAGGGAGAGACATCGGAATTACAGGGAAGAGAGACGGATCTCAGCTCAGAGACTTCCTGCTTCCTGCCAATCCAGTCGGGGAGGGATTTCCTGGTCCCAGGAGCTCCTCCCTGCCCATCCCCCAGGATGGTTTACTCTTTCATCCAATCACAACCAGGGGCAGGATTTAAGGGTTCTCACTGTCTCTACCATGTGATCCCCACACCGTTACTCCACCCCACTCCCCCCAACCACACAAAACTCCTCCCAGGCTTGCACTCCACGTGGGCCCTCACCCCCTGGCTGGTCATCTCAGAGAGCTCCTCCTTCCCAACCCCTCCACCAGCTCCTTCCCTCCCAGACTCACCTCCTCCTCCCGAGCAGAGACTGCCCTGCTAAAACTGCAGACTGAGTATGAGATCCTATACTCTGAGCAACTGGAAGCAAATGGCTCTTGGGAAAATGGGGATGCTAGACGCCATTTGTTACTGTAAATCCAGATTGGATTGTACTGGTTCTCCCACTGTTTTTGTGATCTTTGACTCGCTACAAGCAGAGCAGACTTTAAGACGAAATACCCTTAAAATGTAGCATTAAAGCAATAGGAGGAGGAACTGTAAGAATGAAAGGACATTGATCAGAATTACTCTCTCCTACTCTGCATGCAATCAGTCTAGAGTGCCAAACTGAGAGATGCTGACTTGATTATTCTATGTAAGATAATTCAAAAATGCATTGGTGGAATTGATGTCATTTGACAGTTTTAACATTGTTATGCTGTTGTTTCTCTTCTATTTTCCTGATAGTGAAATGTTTGGGAAACCATTATGTAAGAAATGATTTGAAGATAATGATGCAATTGTAGCCTCAGAAAATTTTTTTCATTTTAATTTAATTTCATTTAAATGGCTTTAAATGTCAATCAGAGGACTTTATATATTATCCCAGAGGCAATAAAGAGTTATATTACACCATATCCTATAAATTTTTGGTATACTGCCTCATTGCTATAATTTTTTTTTTAATTTTATTTTATTTGCATAACATATGTGTGGGTAATTCTTCAACAATAACCCTTACATAGCTTTCCGTTACAAATTTTTCCCCCCAACTTCCCCACCCCTTCCCTAGATGGCAGGATATCCACTACATGTTAATTATGTTAAAATATTGATTGCTATAATTTTTAAATGAAATTATTTTTCCTATAATTTGCTCTTTGAATTATTCAATTTCTAATTGTTTTTAGTGCTATCATTCTCCTCCCCCCCAGCTTAATAGTATTTCTTTTTTACATTACATGTAAAGATAGGTTTCAACTTTCATCTTTGCAAGATTTTTTTTCCTTCTTATCTCCTTACATCTCCTCACCAAGATGGCAATCAATTTGATATAGGTTATACATGTAGAATCATCTTACACATTTTTTTTCACATTAGTTATGTTGTGAAGGAAGAATCAGAACAAAATGAAAAAAAAACACAAGAAAGGAAAAAAAAAACACCAAGAAAAAGGAAAATAGTCTGCTTTGATCTGCACTCAGATTCCATGGTTTTATTTCTGGATGTGGATTGCATTTTCCATCTTGAATCTTTTGGAATTGTCTTGGATCATTGTGTTGTTGAGAATTTCTAAGTCTGTCATAGCTAATCATTGTACCATGCTGCTGTTACTGTGTGCAATGTTCTCCTGGTTCTGCTCACTTCACTCAGCATTAATTATGTCTTTCCAGGATTTTTTCTGAAATCCATTTACTCATATTTTCCTATAGAAAAAAGAATACCACCCCTGATTCAACTCAGTCGGCTGGCATGTTTGCTAGTCTAAATGGACTGTGTGCTTTGAGACAATAGTCCCAGCAGTCCTGATCCATAGCTATGGATTCTGAACTCTCTATTAACATCAATAAAATATGACCTAATCTCCAATGTGTCATACTGCCTCAGTTTCTCCCTGAGCATTGCAAAGGGTTCTAACAAAGGTATTTCTAAAATATATAGAGAATTGACTCAAATTTATAAGAATTCAAGTCACTCTCCCATCGATAAATGGTCAAAGAATATGAACAGACAATTTTCAGATGAAGAAATTAAAACTATTTCTAGTCATATGAAAAGGTGCTCCAAATCACTATTGATCAAAGAAATGCCAATTAAGACTACTCTGAGGTACCACTACACACCTGTCAGATTGGCTAAGATGACAGGAAAAGATAATGACGAATGTTGGAGGGGATGTCAGAAAACTGGGACACTGATACATTGTTGGTGGAACTGTGAACGGATCCAACCATTCTGGAGAGTAATTTGGAGCTATGTTCAGAAAGTTATCCAACTGTGCATAGTCTTTGATCCAGCAGCGTTTCTATTGGGCCTATATCCCATAGAGATCTTAGAGGAGGGAAAGGGCCCCACATGTGCAAGAATGTTTGTGGCAGCCCTTTTTTGTAGTGGCAAGAAACTGGAAACTGAAGGGATGCCCATCAATTGGAGAGTGGCTGAATAAATTATGGTATATGAATGTTATGGAATATTATTGTTCTATAAGAAACGACCAGCAGGATGACATCTATTGATGTTTGTTTGCATTTTATTTTCCTTCTCAGGTTTTTTTTTCTCTCTGAAAGTTATGGGATAATGGTGCTCACACAACTAGGAAGTGTTAAGTTATTGAGGCCACATTTGAACTCAGGTCCTCCTGACTTCAGGGCTGGTGCTCTATCCATTGTACCACCTAGCTGGCCCATGTCTATTATGAATTGGAGCTAGAGTAAAGATGATTCTCATCACTCTGCTGCTCACTGATGATGTATAACCCTCTCTCCCTGGGCCTCAGGTTCCCGTCTGTCTAAGGCTGGCAGGTTCTTTGACCCTAAGCACTGAGTCACTCATTCCCTTCAGGTCTACTCACAGAATTTCTCTGAACTGCTCTTCCTTTCTTGGCCAATACACCCAGGGAAGGACCAAGAGAGGATTCTCTCACCCGCATTTAGTCAATATATTTACTGTCTACCTTATGTATCCGGTTCTTCCACTGGAAAGGAGAACTTTGTTTCCAGGCCATCTGTTCTCCTGTGACACATTTCCAAATACCCAGCTCCATCTGCCATCTTCAGTATTTGCTCAAGTGTCAGGATATGCAAAATCTTTCCTATTCATTAAGGAAGGTATAATAGATTTGTTTGTTGAAGTTATAATTGGAGAGAGCTGACTTCAAATCCTGCCTCAGTACGAGCTGTGAAACTGCAGGAAAGTCACTCAATCCCTTTTATTTTCCACCAGCTGCTCTGATGGGGTTTGATTCCTGAACATCATGTTTCCTCCAGCCCTGTCTGCCTGTGAGCTTGCTTTGTGGGCATTGTACAATGCCAGGAGTTTGTAAGCTCCTTGAGGTTAGGGCTGCCTTTCTTTTTCCTTGTCCTTATTTGTATCCCAGCTTTTCTCACAGTACCTGGTATATAGTAGTTACTTAATAAAGGTCTGTTGATTAGGAACTATTTTTGACTTAGTCTCTTAATTTCCTCATTTGTATAATGGGGACACCTTATCACAGTGTTGTTAGGGTCAAATGTACAACAAAGGGTTTTATAATTGGCAGTTATGAATATCACAGAATTGTCATTACTTCAGCCTTAGCTTTGAGTTTGAGGTAGGGGACTGTTTTGAAATCAAGAGGCAAAAATGTCCCAAAAAAGTGTCAGCTAAATTGAATTTTGCTAGGGTATGGGACCCCGCTGAGAGGGAAGATAGAGGCTACCTTGACCTGTGGTGCACAATAAGTTTTCTGCCATGTTGCAGAAATGCCTTTGTTGAGCAAGGCACACTGGTGCACGGCATCGGAATGGGTTGAACCTGAGGGTCACAGCATAGATGCTCGTGAGCAGAGATGCCTTGACAGGGCCTCTGGCCTGTGAGCAGGATGCTGACATGGCTAGGTCGGCTCTCCTCCCATTGGCAGATGCCATGCATAGGCAAAGCCCACAAGCTGCTTCTCTGAATGGTGATTGGGGAGATTCCTACTGTTTACCTGCTGATCAAAAATGTATATCAACAACTGGAGCTCTTTTCACACCCTATCAGTCTCATGCCTCATTCATTTCACCTCTGAGATCAGAGGGTTCATATATTTTGAGCTTTTAAGATGGCCACAACAGCATTTAACCAATACCTTTGAGTGTCAAAGATATCATTGTTTTGAGTTGCTAATATGGTACTATAGCATTAGTGGAAAGGAAGATCTGAGTTCAAATGCAGTTGCCAACACTTATGAGCTGTGTAGCTCTGGGCAAGTCACTTCATTTGTATTTGCTCATTTTCCTTAATTGTAAAATGGTGATAATGACCTCTACCACCTAATATTGTTGCACAGATCAAATGAGATAATGTTTGTAAAGCACATGGTACAGTGCCTGTCACATAGTAGGTGCTATATAAATGTTCCTTTTCTTCTTTTCCCCCCCAACTGCCACAAAATCAGATAAAAATCAGATTTTCCTTCCCAACATCTGACCTGGGCAGCATTTTGGATGACTCTCAGGGTCTCACTTTCACTATCAATAAAATGAATTGGTGGATCTAGATCCTCTCTGAGCTTCAGTCCAGCTTTAAATCCTGGAACTTGAGATAGGTTCTTGGGCAAATGTTCTTGGGCAAAGGCCCAGTACTTGACTCAATGCTTGAAAAAGAGAATAAATCTTAAAATAATTCTTGTCCATAAAAGAAGAACATATTTCATTCCAGGTGCAGAATGATAATTAGTGCAAGGAAATTAGGTCCATTTAGGGGCAGGGGCAATGTCTCTTTAAGAACTGCTTCATGCTGAGAGAGGAGAGAAGTGAACTTCTTGTCTAGGGAGGGGGTTGGGTCTGGTGAAAGTAGGCAGTGATCCTGATTCAGAAGCAGGTCAGTATGGCTGTAACTTGACCAAAATCTAGAACAAAAACTCAATCTAACAAATAAAGGTTAGAACAGTCTGAGTTCTCATGTAAGGAGACAAGTTTGTCTTCCAGGATAGACAAACAGTTGTCAGGTGCAATGCCCATAAACAAAAGCAGTTAGATCTCACAGACAACTGTGCTAATAGTTCTCTCATTGTGCAGAAATCTTTAAGGTTCTGAATACATACAGACACAAATATCCAGTAACAGATAGATAACCAGGCTAAATACTTATGTGCCTAAGCATAATGATTGCATATAACCAAATTGGAAATAGCAAGATATGACATAATTAAATTGTATCCATGATTTCTATTGACTATTGCTCTCTCTGATCATAGAAATTAGTTACAGGAGGAAAAACAGGGACATGGCTATAATATAATATAATCAATCAGAACTGATCCTTCAGCACATACAGGACACAGGATAAAATAGCCTTGATTCAGTTTTACTCCAGGTAATTGTCCCAGTAACTTATAGAAGATGGGACTTTACGATACCCAAATAATATGCCTACAAGCCCAAGAAATTTCAGCTCCAATAACAAATTCCATTAACTGAAGCTTCTGCCTCATGAACTTTTTGTTCTCTCTGAGTGCTGGTGATCTATAAGAATCCTATGACAAAACTTACTATTTGCTGGACCTACGTGAGATCCAGTGATCTCACTTTCCCTTTCAGTCTATTTGGCTCTTTTTCTCTTTCAGGCTCTCTCTGCTCCCCACTCTGTCTTTTTAAAATTTTTATCACTCATCTCTCTTTAATCTAACCCTAAAAAAGAAAAGTAGCTTTTTTTTTTATTCTCACTGAGGCAATTGGGGTCAAGTGACTTGCCTAGCTCACACAGCTAGAACATGTTAAATATCTGAGGCTGGATTTGAACTCAGGTCCTCCTGACTTCAGGGCTGGTGCTCTATCCACTGCACCACCTAGCTGCTCTTGAAAAGTTGCTTTTCAATTCAAAGGCAGAAGAGATCACCTCCATATGAAAGTTTTATAGAGATTTTGTAGGAGTCCTTTCTTTTGGTGACTTGAATTTTTGATGTGGTTTTCTTGTCGTGTGAAGTTGTTGATGTGTTTTTCCTGGGGTGCCATTGATGCAATTTTTGACATAGTTTTCTGGGCTTGTCATTGACATGCCAAAACACAAACTTAAAAAAACAAGTAAGGAAAAACAAAACCGTAGCCTTCTCCCTTCTGGTTGAAGCTAGGTGACTGTGGATTGTGGTAAATATTAAAAACGGTGTGAATATCTCCCTCCAGTGTTAGCAATTGCCAAGAGCAGCTATATTAAATTTCCCAAACCTGCAGGTAATTAATTCACACATGCACAAGTGACAATTTCTCTGCCTCTGTCTCTGTCTTGCTACCTCTCTCTGTTTCTTGCTTACACTATTTTCAGTCTTTGGCTCTTTCTGTCTCTCTGTTTCTCTCAGTCTCTCTTTGTTTCTCATTTTTTGTTTCACTTTCTTGCTCTCTCTGGTGACTTCATCATATTGGATGGATTCTCTGTGGCGAGCTTAAGTCCATTTATTTACAAATCCCATGCTTCTCTGAATTCTTCCAATCAACTGTTTCTCATGGCACAATATTCTCACATGTTCATTACCACAATTTGTTTACATACTTTCCAACTAAAGAGCATATATTTGATTCTTTTTTCACATCAATATAATTTTTTGCTATCAAAAAAACCCAACTAAAATAAAAAATCCAGTTTCATGAATATTTTATTATAGCTAAAACATTTCTTTCCCTCGCTTTCTAAGAGTTTATACTTTGAAGTAGCATCTCAAAGTATTCACAAAGTATGAACATTTGATCACCATTAAATAAATCCTAATACTTAAGGTCATTTCAGAACAGCTGGAGCAATTCATAGCTACATACATTGTATTACTGTGCCTCTAATTCCCCACCAACATTATTTCCTGCTTTGTGGGTCATCACGTGAAATGGATGGATGTAAGCTGACACCTCTGAGTTGAAATCTTTTATTCTTAAAAGCATCTTGAAAAAAAGCATCAATAAAATGTATTTTTTTGCCTGAATAAATATGAAAAGAAATCTATTTCACTAGTTGCACAGAGTTGTTCATTTGGGAATGATGTGCAAGTTCCTAAATCAACAAAGATGTAGCTTTAGAATTTCCCATAGCTCATTGCCTCTGCAAATGTTGCCAATCATATCCTGAAGAGTTAGTGAAGCCATCTGAGTTATTAGCTCTAAGGTGAAGCTGAGGACACAGGAATAAATGTTATTGTGGGGTAGGGTTCTTCTTCAAACTCCTTGACTTCTCAGATCCAGAGGACCAAAGGATTTAGAAGCAGAAGAAACCCTAACCTTGACCCAAATGCACTGAGACCCAGTTAAGTTAAATTACTTTCCAGACCACAGAGGTGCTAGAATTTCAACCCATGTCTTCTGAGTCCAAATGTAGTGATCTTTCCATTATACTATGCTGCCTTGCAAGTAGGTGAGTGGGTGTAAAGGAAAGATCTAATATGGCTAAGAAGCTGTCTGCTATTCATAGTTATCTTTTATTTTTCCTTCCTCACAATGTATATAGCATTATAGTAAAAGAAGGCCAAGTATGGAAGGCATCAACACTACAACATTTTGTCCCAATGTTCTCCACCCAAGTCATTTTTGTCCTTATTTTAATGCTTTTACTTTTCTTAATATATCCGGGAACAATGTCTTATTTTTTTATTTTTTGCATTAAACAGTAGTTTAATTTCTTTTTTTTCTTTTTTTTTTTATTAATACTTTTTATTCACATCCCTCTCTCTGGGTGTATATGACTTTCTTCACTGAACAATTGGGACTGGTTTGAAGCATTTCATTGTTGAAGAGAGCCATGTCCATTAGAACTGATCATCATATAGTATTGTTGTTGCTGTGAATAATGATCTCCTGGTTCTGCTCATTTCACTCAGCATCAGTTCATGCAAGTCTCTCCAGGCCTCTCTGAAATCGTCCTGCTGGTCGTTTCTTACAGAGCAATAATATTCCATAACATTCATATACCATAATTTATTCAGCCATTCTCCAATTGAAGGGCATCTGTTCAATTTCCAGTTTCTAGCCACTATAAAAGGAGCTGCCACAAACATTCTTGCACATGTGGAGCCCTTTCCTTCTTTTATGATTTCTTTGGGATATAAGCCCAATAGAAACACTGCTGGGTCAAAGGGTATGCACAGTTTGATAACTTTTTGAGCATAGCTTCAAATTGCTCTCCAGAATGGTTGGATCTGTTCACAGTTCCACCAACAATGTATTAGAGTCCCAGTTTTCCCACATCCCCTCCAACACCTGCCATTACCCTTTCCTGTCATTTTAGCCAATCTGACAGGTGTGTAGTGGTACCTCAGAGTTGTCTTAATTTGCATTTCTCTGATCAATAGTGATTTGGAGCACCTTTTCATATGATTATAAATAGTTTTAATTTCATCCTCTGAAAATTGTCTGTTCATATCATTTGACCATTTATCAATTGGAGAATGGCTTGAATTCTTATAAATATGAGACAATTATCTATATATCTTAGAGATGAGACCTTTATCAGAACCCTTAAATGTAAAGATGATTTCCCAATTTGATGCTTCCCTCCTAATCTTGGCTGCATTAGTTTTTTTGTACAGAAACTTTTTAACTTAATATAATCAAAATTATCTATCTGGTGTTCAATTAAGTGTTCCAGATTTTCTTTGGACATAAATTTATTCCATCTCCACAGGTTTGAGAGGTAAACTATCTTCTGTTCCTCTAATTTGGTTATAATATCACTCTTTATATCTTGATCATGAACCCATTTAGATCTTATCTTGGTGTGTGGTGTTAGGTGTGGGTGCAGCCTTAATTTCTTCCACACTAGTTTCCAATTTTCCCAGCAGTTTTTGCCAAATAGTGAGTACTTGTCCCAAAAGCTGGGGTCTTTGGGTTTATCAAACACTAAATTGCTAACATTATTACCTAGCTTGTCCTGATATCCTATCCTATGCCACTGATCGACTGCTCTATTTCTCAGCCAGTACCCAATGGTTTTGTTGGCCGCTGCTTTATAATATAGTTTTAGATCTGGTACAGCAAGGCCACCTTCATCTGTCTTTTTTTTTCATTAATTCCCTTGAAATTCTTGATCTTTTGTTCTTCCAAATGAACTTTGCTACTCTTTTTTCTAGAATTGTAAAATAATTTCTTGGGAGTTTGATTGGTATGGCACTAAGTAAGTAAATGAGTTTGGGTAGTATTGTCATTTTTATTATATTCGCTCAGCCTCCCCATGAGCACTGAATGTTTTTCCAATTGACTAGGTCTGATTTTATTTGTGTGGAAAGTGTTTTGTAGTTTAGTTCGTATAGTTTCTGACTTTTTCTTGGCAGATAGATTCCCAAATATTTTAGGCTATCACCCGTTATTCTGAATAGAATTTCTTTTTGTATCTCTTGCTGCTCAACTTTGTTGGTAATATATACAAATGCTGATGATTTATGTGGATTTATTTTGAATCCTGCAAATTTACTAAAGTTGTGAATTGTTTCTAGTAGTTTTTTCGTTGAGTCTCTAGGGTTCTCTAAGTATAACATCATGTCATCTGCAAAGAGTGATAATTTGGTTTCTTCATTACCAACTCTAATTCCTTTTATCTCTTTTTCTTCTCTTATTGCCAAAGCTAACATTTCTAATACAATATTAAATAGTAATGGTGACAGTGGGCAGCCTTGTTTCATTCCTGATCTTACTGGGAATGGTTCTAGTTTGTCTCCATTACATATGATGCTTACTGATGGTTTTAAGTAGATGCTACTAATCATTTTAAGGAAAAGCCCATTTATTGCTATACTCTCTAGTGTTTTTAAGAGGAATGGGTGTTGGATTTTATCGAATGCTTTTTCTGCATCTATTGAGATCATATGTTTTTTGTTAGTTTGGTTATTAATATAATTGATTTCCTGATATTGAACCAGCCCTGCATTCCTGGTATAAATCCTACTTGGTCAAGATGTATTATCCTGGAGATAACTTTCTGTAATCTCATTGCTAAAATATTATTTAAAATTTTTGCATCAATATTCATTAGAGAAATGTGTCTATAGTTTTCTTTCTCTGTTTTCACCCTACCTGGTTTAGCAATCAGCACCATATCTATATATAGAAGGAATTTGGTAGTATATCTTCTGTCCCTATTTTTTCATATACTTTGTATAGTATTGCAATTAATTGTTCTTTGAATGTTTGGTAGAATTCACATGTAAAAACATCTGGCCCTGGAGATTTTTTCTTAGGGAGTTGATTAATAGCTTGTTCTATTTGTTTTTCCAAAATGGGGCTATTTAAATAATTTATTTCCTCTTCTGTTAACCTGGGCAATCTATATTGTTGTACATATTCCTCCATTTCATTTAGATTATCAAATTTATTGGCATAAAGTTGGGCAAAGTAACTCCTAATTATTATTCTAATTTCCTCTTCATTGGAGGAAAGTTCTCCTTTAGCATTTTTGAGATTAACAATTTCATTTTCCTCTTTCCTTTTTCTGATCGAATTAACTAAAGGCTTATCTATTTTGTTGGTTTTTTCATAAAACCAACTCTTAGTTTTATTTATTAATTCAATAGTTTTCTTATTTTCAATTTTATTAATCTCACCTTTTATTTTCAGAATTTCCAATTTGGTATTTAATTGAGGGTTTTTAATCTGCTCTTTTTCTAGTTTTTTTAATTGTAACCCTAATTCACTGATCTTCTCTTTCTCTATTTTATGCAAGTAAGCATCTAGAGATATCAAGTTACCCTTTATAACTGCTTTGGCCGTATCCCACAAATTTTGGTATGTTGTCTCATTATTGTCGTTCTCCTGGATGAAATTATAGATTGTGTCAATAATTTCCTCTTTCACCCATTCATTCTTCAGGATTAGATTATTTAATTTCCAATTAACTTGTGGTCTATTTTCTCCTGGCCTTATATTACATGTGAGTTTTATTGCATCATGATCTGAAAAGGATGCATTTACTATTTCTGCTTTTCTACATTTGATTTTGAGGTTTTTATGCCCTAATACATGATCAATTTTCATATAAGTTCCATGAACCCCTGAGAAAAAAGTATGCTCCCTTCTATCACCATTCAATTTCCTCCAGAGATCTGTCATACCTAACTTTTCTAACATTTTGTTCATCTCCCTAACTTCTTTCTTATTTATTTTGTGGTTTGATTTATTTAATTCTGAGAGAGCAAGGTTGAGATCCCCCACTAGTATAGTTGTACTGTCTATTTCTCCTTGCATCTCTGTTAGTTTCTCCTCTAGGAATTTGGATGCTATACCACTTGGTGCCTATATGTTTAGTATTGATACTGCTTCATTGTCTATGGTATCCTTTAGTAAAATATAGTTTCCTTCTTTATCTCTTTTAATTAGATCTATTTTTGCTTTTACTTGATCTGAGATAAGGATTGCTACCCCTGCTTTTTTTGGTTCACTTGAAGCATAAAAGATTCTGTTCCAGCCCTTTACCTTCACTCTGTATGTATCTCTATGTTTTAGATGTGTTTTTTTTGTAAACAACATATTGTAGGATTCTGGCTTTTAATCCAGTCTGCTATCTGTTTCCGTTTTATGGGAGAGTTCATCCCATTCACATTCACAGTTAAAATGACTATATCTATATTTCCTGCCATCTTATTTACCCAAAGTTATATTTTTATCTTCCCTTTCCCCTTACTCCCTTCCCCCCTCAGTATTTTGTTTTTGATGACCACCTCCCTCTAACAGTCCTCCCCCTTTAGAACCCTCCCTCTTTTTTACACCTCTCCCATAATCCTTCTATTAATTTATCCCTTTCTTTTCCTCCTTTCTCTCCTAATTCCCTATACAGAGGGCCAAGTTTTTCTCTGAAATCAAATGTGTCTCATATACTCTTTTAGAGCCCAATTAAATGAGAGTAAAATTTACACAATACTCATCGCCCTCCCTTCTTTCCCTCAGTTATATTAGATTTTCTATGTCTCTTCATGAGACTTTGCCTTATTTTACCTCCTTTTTTTTTTTTTACTATATTTTACCTCCTTTCCTCTCCTTTTATTTTACAGTATGATATACCTTCCACCTCTAATTTCTTTTTGATTATTATCAAAGTAAAATCAAATTATACCCCCATTCTTTAAGGATACCCCTAGTAGAGATATAGTTCTCAAGAGTCCTTTCCTTTTTATGCATCTCTAGAGTTCTGTGTTCGGAGGTCAAATTTTTTGTTCAGATCTAGTCTTTTCATTAGAAATAGGTGAAATTCTCCTGTATCATTGAATGACCATCTTCTTCCCTGGAAGATGATGCTCATTCTAGCTGGATAACTTATTTTTGGCTGTAATCCAAGTTCTTTTGCCTTTCGGAATATCTGATTCCAGGCCCTTCGATCCTTCAATGTGGAAGCTGACAGATCCTGTGTAATTCTAATGACAGTTCCTCAGTATTTGAACTGTTTTTTTTCTAGAAGCTTGTAATATCTTTTCCTTGGTGCGATAGTCCTGAAATTTGGCCACAATATTCCTTGGGGTTTTAATTTTGGGGTCTCTTTCAGGAGGTGATCAGTGAATTCTTTCAATGCAACTTTGCCTTCTGATTCTAAAACATCAGGGCAATTCTCTTTCATGATTTCCTGGAAGATAGCATCAAGGTTCTTTTTTTCATCATGGCTTTCCGGGAGTCCAATAATCCTTAGATTGTCTCTCCTGGATCTGTTTTCCAAGTCAGTTGTTTTTCCTAGGCTATATTTCATATTTTCTTCTATTTTTTTCATTTTTTTGTTTTTGTTAGACTGATTCTTGAAGTCTTATTGAGCCATTCATTTCAATTTGTTCAATTTTAATTTTTAGGTATTATTGCCTTCAGTTATCTTTTTTAGCTCCTTTTGTAACTGGCCAATTGAATTTTTTGGTTAATTGCATTCTTTTTCCATTTTGCCAATTCTATTTTTCAGTGAATTTTTGTCTTTTTACAATTCACTAATTTTGTTTTTCAGTGAATTGTTGTCTTTTACCAATTCACTATTTTTATTTTCCAGTGAGTTGGCGACTTTTTCCAATTCACCAGACTTATTTTCCAGTTTTTCACATCTCTGTTGCAGGGCGATATTTCCTTCTTGCACTGCTCTCAATTTATTTCCCCAATCTTCTTCTAGCTCTCTTTTGAGATTCTTTATGCAATTTTCCAGGTAAGCCTTCTGAAAGGGAGACCAGCTTCAGTCGGCCTTTGTGACTTCCTCTGGGATTGTTTTCAGAATCTCAGGATCTGGGGACTTCTCTACTTTCTCTCCATAAAAGCTGTCTATGGTGAGAGCTCTCTTCTGCTTCTTGCTAATGATTTTCAGCTGAGGTATCAGTAAACAACAGGGAATTCTGCAGCAGCAATTTCAATTTGCCCTGGGGCAGTTTGCCGAGTTGACTTCCGGTCTGAGGCTGGTCGGCCTAGATCCGCACTAGGACCATGTTTTCAACTACTCTCAATCCACCCTTTACCAAAGGTAGATCTGCCAAAGCACCTGCCCGCAAGCAGAGCAAAGTGGCCCAAGCATCTCCAAGGGACTTCCTGACAGCCTAAAATCTTCTGGTCCATCCCAGCCCCGGACTTGCACCCCGGCTGTGCACTGGCATCTGAGTGCTGGCGTCTGAGCTCTGGGAGCTGCTCTATCCCCTGCCTGTCTAAAACTGACCTTTCCACATTGGTTCCATTCAAAAGGTTTCTCTCCAGTGTGGAGTTTCTCAAGTGTATTACAGATATCTTTCCAAGAGAAGTTACCAGGACCAGAACTGATGAATTTTGACTTATGAGTTTCTACTACAGAAAGACAGCTCTGAAGTACTTTCCTTTATTTTCAAGTCTGATTTCTCCTTCAATTAAAAAAAAAGACAACAATAAGTTAAATACAGATATGACACACATATATTTATATCCTCTTTGCTCCATGAGTAGAATAGAAACAGTTTTTTTTCTATTCCCCTAGCTAGCCATTAATTGTCTATAATCAGTCACTTAAAAGTCATATTAGCTCACTTCCCAAGGATGATTTAATTTCTAATGAGCTTTCTGCACAAATATATTGGATCCTTACAGTAAAGCTGTGACAGTACAGAAAGTGCCTTCATTCTCACTATGACCAAAACTTAGAATAACACCTCAGAATGGTTGAGTGAGTTGACCCAAATTCCCAGAAGCTGAGACTGGAATTCACATCCTGGGGATTGGTATTTTTTTTTTTTCATATCATTGATTTGTTGACTTTGACTGTGGTGTTTTGTTTGTATCATTTGTGTGTTTAATTTTCTATGGTGTTTTCCCGGCAAGTCATTGACACATCATTGGTGGTTTGAATTTTTGGTGTGATTTTCTAGGTGTGTCATTGCCATGCCTTTTCTTTTTCTTGCTCATTTTTTTTCCTTTTTTCCCCTTTTTTTTCTTTTATGATCAAGCTCTGCTCCTAGGATAAAGGGATGCTGTGCCAAGTTTCCCCAAGTCCCTTATGCTTTGTCTGCTTTTTTCAGGAAACTGGTTTCCCAGAATTTGCCTTCTGAGCTGATACTGGAGGCTGCCCTATTGATCTGCTCCTCTTAATTTTTCAAGACTTGAAGCCAGGACTTGAAGGTCTCTGTTGCTGATTTGCTGTAATTAAAAGACCTTTTCACCAGCTTTCTCAGTGTCTTCATGAGTTGGGCTGAACACCCTTTTCACCCCAGTGACACTGACCTTTCTTGCAGTTTTTCCAATTTATCTTGAACTGGAGAGTGATTTTTCATTTTAGACTCTGTTCAGAGACTTGATTTCCTGTGGTTTTCCAGGGAAACTGGGAGAGTTCAAGTAGCTTCCTGACTTTACCAACTTGGCTTCACCACCTGAGATATCTCTCTCTCTCTCTCTCTCTCTCTCTCTGTCTCTCTGTCTCTCTGTCTCTCTCTCCCTCTCTGTCTCTGTCTCTGTCTCTCTCTTGTTTCTCTCTCTCTTGTTTCTCTCTCTCCCTCTCTCTCTCTCTGTTTCTCTCTCTCTTTCTCTCTCTTTCTCTCTCTCTCTGTTTCTCTCTCTCCCCCTCATTCTCTGTATCTCTGTCTCTGTTTTGGACTCTCTCTTTTTCTCTGACTCTATTTCTTTCTCTCTTGTTCTCTCTGTCTATCTCTTTCACTTTCTGGCTCTCTCTCTCCCTTTCTCTTGTCTGTATTTCTCTTCCTC
The DNA here is from genome assembly GCA_023553655.1 of Myrmecobius fasciatus. Classification (NCBI taxonomy): domain Eukaryota; kingdom Metazoa; phylum Chordata; class Mammalia; order Dasyuromorphia; family Myrmecobiidae; genus Myrmecobius; species Myrmecobius fasciatus. The sequence goes on along the minus strand of JAJPUD010011473.1, from coordinate 27,503 downwards.
TATTTCTCTTTTTTCTCTGTGTTTTTTTTTATTCTCTCTCACTCTCTGACTCTGTTTCTCTCTGTTTCTCTGACACTCTCTCTTCTTCTTTCTCCTTTTTTATGCTGGCTCAATATTTCTCTTCTGGCACTTCCCTTATCTGTTTTCTCTCTCTGGTTCACTGTCTTACTATCTCTGTCTCTTTTTTCACTCTATCTCTTTTAATCATTCTTTTTCTTTCTTTCTCATGCTCTCTCAGTCTCTGACTTATTCATTCTGCCAGTCTTTCTCAGTCTCTATCTCTGTCTGTCTCTTTTTCCCTTTCCCTCCCCTTGTTTTTTTTTTCTTTATCTGTTTCTCTCTCTCACAACACTGTCTCCTCTTCCTGTGTTTCTATCTGTCTGTTTTTTTGTCTCCTTCTCTATCTCTCTGTCTCTTACAATTTCTCTCTCTGTGTCTTTCTTCCCTTCTCTCCCTCCCTCCCTTCTTTCTTCCCTTCCTCCTCGCCTCCTTACTTCCCTCTCTCCCTTTCTCTCTCTCTCCATGTCTTTTTCTGGCACTTTTACACTCTCCTCTCTCTGGCTTATGCTTTCCCATTATCTTTGCTTCTCTCTATATATACCTTTGATACTTTCTCTCTCTATCTCTTTCTGTTTTTGTCTCTCTCTCTCTCTCTTTCTCTCCCTCCCTCCCCCTCCCTCCTTCCCTCTCTCTCCCTTTTCCTCTCCCTCTCCTTCTCCCTCCCTCTCCTTCTCCCTCCCTCTCCCTCTCTCTCTCTCTCTCTCTCTCTCTCTCTCTCTCTCTCTCTCTCTCCTTCTCTCTGGCTTTCTCTCTTTCTTACTCTTTCACTTCCTGGTTTTTCCTTTCTGTCTCTATATTTCTGTCTTTCTCTCTCTCTCTGACTTTCTCTGTTTCTTTTTCTGTTTCTCACTCTCTTTTACTCTCTGGCTCTCTGTAGCTCTGGCTCTCTGACTCTCTTTTTCTTTCTGTCTTTCCCACTCTTTTTCAATATCTGGCTTGCTTTGACTCTGTCTCTCTCTGTCTCTTTCTCATTCTGTCTCTCTCTAACTCACTCTCTTTTTTTTCCACTCTCTCTCTCACTCTTTGTCTCTCACTCTCTGGCATTTTTTCCCTCTGCTTTTCTCTTTCTCTGATTCACTTTGGTTTGCTCTCTCTGTCTTTTTTTCTTTCTCTCTTTCTTACTCTCACTCTCTGGCTTTTCCTTTCTCTGTCTGTTTCTATAGATCTATCTCTCTGACTTTATTTCTTTTTCTCTTTCTCTTTTACTCTCTGAGTCCTAATGTCTCTGTCTCTGTCTCTGTCTCTGTCTCTCTCTCTCTCTCAATCTCTTTTTCAATATCTAGATTGCTCTACATTGCTCTGTCTGGTGCAATCTCTGTCTGCCTCTTTGTCTTTTTGCCTCTGTCTCTTTCTCTGTTTTTCTCTTATTCTCTCTCTGTTTTTTCTCCTTTTTATTCTCTCTCTCTCTTGCTCACTTTCTCTCTGTGTCTCTCAGTGTCCTCTGTGGCTATTTCTCTGTCTGTCTCTTCCTTTCTTTTTCACTCCCTGGCTCTCTCTCTTAGTGTCTCTGCCTGTCTTTCTTTCTCTTTCTCTCTATCTGACTCTATTCCTTTCTCTCTGGCTTTCTCTGACTTTGTCTTTCTCTGGCTTTCTCTCTTTGTCTCTCTGTTTTGATCTGGCTTGCTTTGACTTTCTCTCATTTTCTCTGTCTGTTGTCTCGTGCTGTCTTTTTATCAGAATTGTTCTGTTCCTCTCTCTCTCTTTTTATCACTTTCTAGCTCTCTTTCTCTTTCCTGAACTTTCTTTCTCTTTTCTCTTGCTCCAGTTCGCGTGGCTTGCTTTCTCTGTTTCTGTCTTTTCTATTTCTGTTTCTATCTTTGTTTCTCTGAATCGGTCTCTCTTTCTCTCTCTCTCTCTCTCTCCCTCTCTCACTTTCTGATTCTCTTTGTCTTGCTCTCTGGCTCTCTCTCCCTTTCTCTTGTCTGTCTCTCTGTCTCTTCCTCTGTTTCTCTTTTCTCTGTTTCTTTTTTTTCATTTTCTGACTTTATTTCTCTCTTTCTTTCTCTTTGTTTCTCTGACTCTCTGTTTCTTTCTCCTTTTTAAATATTGTTTTTCTCCTCTCACTCTCTGGCTCAATCTTTCTCGTCTGGCACTTCCTTTTTCTCCTTTCTCTCTCTGGTTCAATCTGTCTTACTCTCTGTGGCTTTATCTTTCTCTGTCTCTGTCTCTTTTTTCACTCTCTCTTTTAATCATTCTTTTTCTTTCTCTCTCACTCTTTCACTTATTCACTCTGCCTTTCTCTGTCTTTGTTTCTCTTTGTTTCTCTCTCAATCCCCCCCCTTTTAACTTTCTCTGTTTCTTTCTCTCTTTCTCATTTCTTCTCTCACTCTCTGGCTTTTCCTCTCCCTTTGTTTATGTATGTATATATATATTTTGTCTCCCTCTGTATCTCTCTTTCTCTTGCAGTCTCTCTTTCTCCTCTCTCTCTTTCTCTTTCCCTTTCTCCCTCCATCCTGTTCCCCACCCCTCCCTTTCAGCCTCTGGCAATTTTTCTCTGCTTCTCTCTCTCTCACTTTCTGTTCGTCTGTCTGGCTGTGTCTTTCTGGCTCTCTCTGTTTCTCTCACTTTTTTTTCTGTGTGTCTGTATCTTTATTGCCCTCTCTGTTTCTCATTCTCTTTCTCACTTTTGCTTTCATACTCTAGTGCTATTTCTCTGTATGTGTCTCTCTCATGCACACATGTGCATGCATGTGCACTCTTTCTATTTCTCTGACTCTGTAAAAACAGCTCAAATAAAAGGCCAAAACCTACATTTATTTAAATAACACAAAACAACAGAATAAAAAGCAAAGTAAAAACACTGGATACAATAACTGCATCTGACACTATAAGCAGCGTTCTGACCCCTAAAATATAGGTAGGCATCCCCATTTTGCCTCAGTGAGGAGGGAGGTTTCCTTTGTTATCTATTTTCTAGGATAGTTTTGGATTTTGGTTGCTCAGTGTTTGGTTTGGTTAAGTGACTTGCCCAGGATCACATAGATAATTAGTATCTGAGGCTGGTCACTCAGTGTTTGGCTGTCTTTCTGTTGTTATGATCATTTTGCATAATGTTCATTTAGTCCCCATTTTTACACTAACTTGGTTCATACAAATTTTCCTTCTTTATATGTGTATATACACATTTATACATAAATACATATATATTTCTATACATGTATAGTCCCATATGTGTACACATTCCCATATTTGTGTATATACACACAAATTTCTGTATGTGTACATATGTAAGTATTCTTAAATATATTCCCATGCATATGTATATACTCATATATGTATATGTATATACATGACCATATATGTGTATGTACACATATATTTTCATATATGTATATGCAGAGATATATCCCTGGATCTTTTCCATATTTCTTCCATGGATATATCACTTCTTACTGAATAAAAAGATCCTATTCAATTCATATAGCATAATTTTTTCAAACATTCCCCTGAGGGGGGACCTTCTTTTCTCCTTATTCTTTGCTTCCAGAGAGTATTGCTCTCAGTACCTGGCTCCACATTGAATTTTAATTTCAGTTTTTGTCCTCATGGGTAAAATCTTTTATTTTATTTATTGGGTAAAATAAAAAAAAATTATTTTATTGGAAGAAATTGAGGATTATGGAAACTTTTTTTTCTGTTTCCTTATGAGTTGGTGTTCAGTGAATAACCCATCTAGAATATTTTTAAAGGATAAAATGTATAAAAGTATATCCCTTTCTCTCAGAAATAGCCAATTTAATTTAAAAAAAAGTTTCAGTTTTAAAACATGTCTCTGAAAAAAGAACACAGACTTTTGATTTACCTCAAAAAATCAGACAATAAAAGTTTTAGGGAAGCTGCATTTCCTTAATATCAGTCATAGATTTAGAGCTGGCAGGGGTCTTAGAAATCACCTTTCCACTCCACTTATTTTAAAGGTGAAAGATCAGAGACCCAGTGAGGTTAGATGACTTACTGAACATCCCAGAGATAACAAGTGACAGAGCTAAGATGAAAAATCAGGTTCTCTGCCTTCAAATCAGCACTGATTCCATTGTTCCATACCACCTACAAGTAAAAAGTGAGTTAAATTTTGTATATTGATTAGAACTTTTATGAATCAGAAGATGGGAAACTAGGGGCATGCTTCTCCCTCTGGAACTCAGTGCAGCCCTTCTGGTGCCTAATACAGTGCCTGGAACATAACAGGCACTTAATAAGTGCTTATAGATTGACTAGGGCAGTTCTGATAAGGTGCAGGACCATTCTAATAGGGGCCATAACACTTAGCTGTATTATCACTGTCCAGTGTAATTTTTTTTTTTAACTCAGGATTTTTTGTCCCTAAATATCTTTTCAGATGAGAGAGAAAGAGAAAGAGGGATGGAGAAAGGAGGAGGGAGGTTGTTCCTTGTCTTTCCTTCTCCAAGAGGACCATGACATCAGGGAGGGGATGCCCTGACAAACAAATGAATGGAATTGAAGTGAGGCAGGGCTGTGCAAGATCACCTACCTTATTTTCCACTCCAGAGCTATCTGGGTCCAGTGGCCCAGAGAGAGATCAAGCTGGCCCCAGAAACAATGGGAAACCTTGGTCTTTTTAAGTTAAATCTGTTTGATTGAGGTAGAACGCATTTAGTGATTAAGGCTGGGAAGCAATTGAGCTAAGAATCTCCTCTTTCAACTAATGCCCCCCCCAATCTAAATCAATCAATGCGGGGGGGGGGACCCTCAGGGTTTCTGACCAAAGCAGAAATGACTGCCATTTACAGTCAGTCTGATTCTAACCCAAACAATAACCCAATAGGGCTTGGACTAGGACCTATTGGTGACCTATGAAAATCAGTTTGGGTTTGGTTTAAGGTGTGGTGTCTAAGAAAGAAATCTAGCCAGTAAACCTCAATATATCTTGGGAGGGTTCAGAGGTGCAAAAGAGAAAAAAACATGCTTTTTATAAAGGTGTGGAAGGAGTCAGGGAGGGAGGGAGGGAAGGAGGGAGATGGAGATAGAGACACACAAAGGGACAGAGAGACAGAAACAGAGACAACTGCATTGTTTTGATCCCAGAGAGTTTTTCAGAGTTGAAAAGGAAGAAAGAGGAAAGCAGGTTCGATTGTTTTTGACCAATTACAAAGCTCATTTTCTTACCTGAAAGAGCAGAATATGATCAAGTCTGTGCTTTCAGAAAATCCTTTTGCAAGCTTGGAGAGGGTGCCTTCAAGACGACCCATTCCTGTTTCTAGGACTCCCAGTAGTAGTCATGTTCCTGGACTTTCTCTGAGTGACAACTGGTCCTGATCTAAGATGTTAAGGGAGAGTTTTTCAAACCAGAGGAGCTGATTATCTCAATGGCGCTGGCTTTCTCAGTGTCTGAGGCAGCATGAGCAGTTTTGCTGGGAAGAGTCGGGACAGTTAGATTCCAAGGCATTTGTGCAAAGTATTTTTGAGCCCCTATTTCTAGTGTTTGAAATAAGCCTCCTTCTTAGATGGGCAATACAATCTCCAAACTGTTGAGTGGGT
>JAJPUD010011472.1:0-54438 GCA_023553655.1 Myrmecobius fasciatus | reverse complement strand
TTTGTCATCCGTTAACTGTGTGATTGCTCTGCCACTGAGATTTTTTTTGGGGTAAATAGGAAACACAACATTAACACTTAAAAACCTTGGCTGCCTCCTCATGGCTCCTTATGTGAGTTTGGGCCAGGGAAACACAGACTCTAGAAGGTCCTGTCAAAGAGGAAAAGCTCTGAGGGATAATCCCAAGCATGGAGTTGAGGTCATTGTGGAAGTCACCAGGAGATGATGGTCAGGTGGGAGAGGGGACAAAATAGTTCATATATCCATCAGTTTAAGGAGGAAGGAATTACTCCTTCCATCAGAGATAAGAGATGGACCAGCTTGACTTGATGGCAGAACACAGAAGGGGAAGTAATAAGGTGGTTTGGGACCATTTTGTAAAAGAGAGCTAAAGAGGAAATGTACTTTATCCTATGGGCAATAGGGAGCCATCAGAGTTGATTGAGTAGAACAGATACATGGTCAGGTCTGTGCTTAAGGGAAATTACTTTAGCAGCACTATGGGGAAGAATAGTAGTGGGGAGAGACTTGAGGCAAAGAAACATTAAGAGGCTGCTATGACAATCTGGGCAAGAGATGAGGAGTTTCTGAATTAAGGTAGTAACTGTGTGGATATGCTCATGCACATGTAAAGCAAAAAGTAATTGTTTGAGAGACTGAAAGTAGAGATAGCAAGATTGGGCAAATAACTGACTACGTGGGATGAGGGAGGAGAAGTCCAGGATGACATGGAGATTACAAATTTAGGAGACTGGAAAGCTAATGATACTTTTGACCCAAATAGGAAAGTTTGTGTGGCAGGGGAATGTTTAGAAAGTGAATGAGTTCAGTTTAGGGCATGCTGAGATGGAGATACCTCTGGGACATCCACTTGGAAATATGTCCAATAGGCAATTGGTGTTGTGAGACTGGGGCTGGATGTGTGGATCTGCAAAAAATGAGAGAGAGAGACAGAGACAGACACATAGAGAGACAGAGAGAAAGAGATAAAGAATGAGAGAAAGAGACAGATATACAGAATGAGAGAGAGACAGAGAATGAGAGAGAGACAGAGAGACACAGAAACAGAGAAAGACAGAGAAAACAAGAGAGGCAGAGAGACATAGAAACAGACAAAGAGACAGAGACAGAGATAAAGAGACAAAGAAAGAACAAGAGAGGGAGACATAAAGAGAGCTCAGAGATGGCCCAAGACAGAGACAGATCTTTGGGGAAACACCCACATTTACAGAGTGTTCTTGATGAATAATGAGCTAACCCAAGAGTTAGGGGAAACTTAATAGTTAGGCTCTAGTAAGGTGGGTTGCAGCTAGGTTGTAAAGGGTTATAAATGCCGTATAGTGCTTTCAATTTGTTTCCAGACAGACTAGGCAGCAGCTAGACCTCATTGAACAAGGCAGATGCATGGTCAGCACTGGACTGTAGGAATACCACTTTGGCTTCTCGTGGGGCATTATGAAATTAAGTTCAGATAATGGATATGAAAAAAAAAGTTTTCTGCCAGGCAACCTGTAGGAGCATGTGATTACTAAGCAGCTATTATAAACCTACAGTATGCTCTGTCTGCCAGCCAGACTGTGAGTAGGGACTAGAAGCCCTCCTTTGTGTTTGCCCACAGTACCCAGCTTCACACACACAGGACATGCTCCACCTGTGTTTGCTGGCTGGGCTAGAATCTTCTGATGATGTCAACAAGGACAGGGATCCCCAGTTCTCTACCCCTTATGAAATCACCCTTTGCTCATCTCTATCAATTGGATGAGGAAGATGGGGGGGCCACAGGTTCTGCCAGAGCAAGTCATTAGTTTAGTAACTAACTCCTCATTATGGTGATAACTGGACACACAGCTCAGTTGTCATGGAGATGGGAGGTGAGATGGGGAAGAGACTTTAGCTACACTTTCTGTAGAGAAATTCCACTTAAATGAGATACCCTTTAGACCCTTTGAAAAATGACCAGATTGAAATCCTTTGTCAAGCAGTGTTTCTGGCTCCTTCCCTTAAGAAACCTAGATCTGGGTCAGCCTGTGGTTAAGACTTGCCCCTTCTTAGAAACATTACCTTATGACCAATTATCTATCTATCTATCTATCTATCTATCTATGTATCTATCATCTTTCTCTCTATATGTTCATCTGTTTCATTTGTCTAACCCTTTGAGATTTCAGGAATACTGAAAGGTTAAGTGATTTATCAGTGGTAACACAGCAGTAGCAAGAGGGATGATTGGAACATAGTACCAAAGACCGACCATTTCTCTCTGTGAAAATGAGAATACTAACAACAATGGAAGACTATCAGCATCCACTTGTGTGACATTCTAAGGATAGTAGGTTGTTTTCTTCATAACAATATCAAGAGGCAGGAAGTGTAGATGGTACAATGGAAAGAACCAACACTCTGGATTTAGAGAAACTGAGTTCAAATTCTGACAATTCCTAACTTTGGGTAAGCCACACGCTCCCTAAGTCTCAGTTTTCTCATCTGTAAAATGATTAGGTTATTGGGGCATTACGCTACCTCTTAACACCATCCTACTTTTAAATGTGTGCACCTGAGGTCTGCCTTCCAGATGAGGAACACCCAAAGCTAAAATAGGTGAAATGACTTAGAGTCTCATAATCAATAGCAGAATCTTACAGGGATACCTCAGAGCAAGAAAAGCATTTTAGGTCAGAGATAGAGATCAGATTTTCCCCCTCTTATTTCCTTCAACTAGCTCATTAATTTCAGTTTTCATGTGTAGCGGCTGAGAAATATTGCCAATAAGTCCAATTGGTCATTAACTCTGTTTTCTGGGCACAAAGTGTCCAACTTTCTGTGAGGAGACAGTTTCAACTTCCTTTTAAGGCAGGCAATTGGAATAGACTGGATTTCAGTCCAATGTACAGATCAGCTAAGGCTGGGTTATCTATCAATGGAATATGAACAAGATGATGGGAGAGCAGGTCATGCAAGGGCTGGACAGCTGGTTGCTAGAATCTGCTGGAGAAGAAAAGGAGGGGCTGACAGCTCCCTTAAAGTCATGTCTTCTTAATTAGTGAGTCAGAGATTCATTGGGAATGTTGTCTCACTCATTAGACCGGGAGCTTTTGGAGAGTAGGGACTATTACGTTTGTAATTTGTTTTGCTTTTCTGGCTGTGCTCATGGCTAACCTTTCATTTTTAGAAGTGAACTTTGCTGAAAGATACCTTATCTTCATTGCATTGGGTCCTCAGGTTTCTTCAACAAAAAATGCTGAGCAATGACATTGTTTTTTTTTTAGTAGATTTAAAATTTGAATATATCTCAGAAATCATATAACCCAACCTCCTCTCCTTAGATACCTAAAGAGAGGAAGTGGTTTGCCTAAAATCCCATGGATTAAGTAGCATGGTCAGGATTATCAAACTCCAAACAGTGCTCTGGGAATCCCTCAAGAGTCGAGCATTGAATGTTTTCCACTCAAGTGCATGAGTACTTGTCCAAGTGTGGTAGAAATTTGTAGGTTCAGATAAAGACTAGATTCTTATTGCTGTGGGAGGCTTTGATTTGATGCTCCATGTATAGTGGTGATGACAGCACAGTGTGTTAGGGATTAGGAGAACGAACTATTAAACTAGGAGCCAGAAAGAAATTCACTTCAAACCCCACCCCTCTACTTGTTGACTAGGTACTCATAAAGAAGTCATTTTCTTTCCTCCTGCCTCAGTTTCTCACTTGTAAAGCAGACATAATGCCTTAACTCTTACCTCCCAGGACTGATGTGAAGATACATTAACATCACAGATATAAAAGCAATTTGTAAGCACGAGGAATAGAATCTTGGGTACAGAGCCCATGTTGTTATCAAGAGGAAGGTTTAAGTTTCATGCTGGAAAAATACTCAATAATTAGGTTTATACAAAAATTGGTTGCATCACTTCAAAAGATAGTGAGTTTTCTCTTAATGGAGTTCTCTAACCAGAGGCAGGGTAGCCACTTGTTGGGCATGTTCTAGAGGGATTCTTCTTATTCAAGTAGGGTTTAGACTCAGAGGTTACTTCCAGCCCTCAGATTCTGTGGCTATTAACACCCTAGAAATCCATCCTGTAATCAGGAGAAACGCCATGATTCCACACTGGGCTCAGGAAATAGCTCACCTAGAAGGGGGACCTAGGAGAACGTACATTCATCAAAAGGAAACTGATGCTCAGATTAGGGAAGTGACTCATCCAAAGTCACCAATAAGCAATCTTTTATCATCTATCTATCCATCTCTAATTCCTTCTACAATGATTGCTTGTTGAGCATTATTTTAATTTTGATATTTCAGTATGCAGGAAGATCAGAAGAGACATTCATTCACCTTTCCTTAGGAATCTCAGAGTGAGTGAAGGGTTGAAGAGAACAAAGGGAGCACATTTTAAGGATAGGAAAGGAGAATAACAAGAGGAGCCAGAGACTCAAGGGAGATGAGAAAGGGCCTCTAAGTTTAACCCAACATTATGGAATAAAACATATGGGTCTGTACTAGAAGCAGCAGAATTTGAATAGATCCTAGAAACTCTGACCTTTTGCCAGCCCTGAGATTCCTGGGAAATTAATGAAATTAATTTGGCTTCCTAAGTACCTGTCCAGGTCTAACTCTAAAATCCTATGCTTCTCTCCTTCATCCAACTTTTGCAGTCTTTTGTTAGTTTATGGTTGTTTCTTCTTTTGAACCATCAGCCAAAATTAAATCCCTTTGTGTGTTATTGCCTGTACAATTAATTTCTTATATTTCTGTTATGTTTTTCCTCTCCATCTCTCTTCATCTTGAAGGAGGAAGGAAGCAGTCCAGAATATGGGATGTACAAAGACTGTAGTAGGTCCATTGATGAAATAGCTTTCCTTATTATTTTATCTGCCCTTTGAAAAGGCTGTCTGGGAGCAAAATGCAAACAAGATAGAAAAGAGAGTCTATGACACAAGAGGGTTGATATATTAATAGAGAAGAAGAGAAGACTTCAGAGGGAAATGAGAGGTATCTTCAAGAAACTGAAGGACTCTAACAGGGAGGAGGGGTTTTGTAAGCACTGTTTGGACCAGGGGAAAGAACCAGGACCATGAGGATAAAAAGGGAACTTAAAAGAGGCCATGTTACATGATGTCAAGATAAACTTCTTAGCTCTGAGAAATGCTCCAAAGTAGAAAAGACTGCTTTTGGAGAGGCGTGGTGGAAGATGAGCTCTCCTTTTATTTATTTATGGGTTAGACTAGTAGTTACTGAAGTTCTGTCAAGTTAGCAAGCATTTATTAAGCCCCTACTCTATGCCAGGCACTGTGCTAAGTGCTAGAGATACAAATATAGTCCCTCTCCAAAATAAAAGAAGGTTCCTTCAATGTGGGATTCACATGCAAAAAAACATTTCAGATTGAAGATCTGGGTGATTTGGTAATTCTATGATCTCTCTATGGTGCTGGAGTTCTTCCTCTGTTTCTTTAGTGTTTTATTCTGTGGATACCAGAGTAGCTCCAGGTCGGTTTATTTCTTATGTAGCACTCTTCCCTACCTGACAGACACCTCTCCTTTTTCAGGTAAAGAATGTCCTTTAGGATATCACTTTGCTTCCAAACACCATTGTTGGTAACTAGTAAGACCCTTCAGCCTACTTTATATCTCTTCATTACCTTGTATCCCTTGCAGTTTTATTTCTTTGGAAATCATGGTATTCTGGAAGCCAGAGCTATACATATCATTAGGAAAATATTGGTTAGTAAATTAGGAGCTCTCACATCTAGGAGTGACTTGAGGTTATTGGAAGCACTTTACCATTTTCCAAGTGCATTTAATCCATATCTCTTTATTTTATTCTGTTCTGCATTCCACTTGCATTATCTATCCAAGATATGTATGTGTAATTGTGTGTGTGTGTGTTCTGATGGACTCACATTATAGGCTGCCCATGTAATTACATGTCACATCTGGGTTATATTATAAATATTTTCATCCACTTTTTTCTAAGCAAATGGATGGCACATTCTTTCTTGAATGATTATGTGTCCCAATGAATTGGCCCTGTATTGTTTCATATCATGTAATTTAATTAGCACATTATCTTTCACAAGCTTCTCATCATGAAAAGGGCATTTCTCTTCTATTTGGGATTTGTTTTGGTCACCCTCCATGGCAACAGTGAACACTTCTTTGATTTATGCTTGCTTGATGTTGCTATTCTGTTATCTTCTTGACAGCATCAAGTTGATGTTCATGTCTTCAAATCTAATAGGACTTTCTGTGGAAGAGAGATTGGTTAAGTTGTTTGGTTCCAGTGAGAGAGTCCCCTGTTGATGACACTAGTTAGGAAATCCTATGTTCCTTTGTATTTTGAAGGAAAACAAAAATTTTAATTTTAATTTAAAATACAACCAACATTATTAAGTGACGACTTTGTGAAAGTTACTGGTTGATTGGTTCTGCACTCCTCCATACAGTTGTTAGAAATGCAGTCCCTTGACCAACAGCCATTCATTTGCCCAAGGGAACGTCACCACTGCGATTCCTGAAGGCACCCTGAATTTCTCCTGTTGAATTTGTACAGGAAAGAAACATATTTTCTACCCCACTCTTTTGAAGTGCAGATAACCCCATGTTCACAGAAACATATATCTACAGATACAAGGAAACTTAGAGTTCTGCTGCACCAATTTTCTCATTTTATGGATTATAAGATTATGGAAGAGTAGAGTGGAGAAGATTTGGATCTGAGTGCTACTTCTGACACAGGCCCCACTTCTGACACTAGGAAAATCCCTTTACATCTCAGTGCCCCTGGCAATCCTCTGAAAAATGTCTTCTCAGCCTTTTTTTGTCATGGAGTCCTTTATATTTGGAGTAGTTTATGGATCACTCTCAGAACAGTGTTTTTATTTTTATTAAAAAAAAAAAAGAAATAATGTTTTATTTTTCCAAATACATGAAAAGATAATTTTCAGTATTTACCTGTGCAAAATTTCATGTTCTAATTTTTTCTTTCTCTCTCTTCCTCTTTTCTCCTCAACACAGCAAGCAATCTGACAGGTTAAACATATGCAATTCCTCTTAACACATTTCCCTATTTGTCATGCTAGACAATAAAATTTAGAGCAAATGGGAAAAACACAAAAAAGAAAAAATAGGCAAGCAAACAACAACAAAAAATGGTGAAAATACTATGATTTAATCTGTATAGTTTTCTCTCTAGATATGGTAGGTGTTACCTACTCCCAGTGAAATTCCAGATCTGGAGCAAGAACAAACAAAACATGAGAGAGGGGGACATTCTATGCCCACCAGATTTATTATTGCCATTACTGTTACCATTATCTTTATTATTACTTTGTAATTAGTGGAAAAAGTACTTATTCTAGAGCCACTGAATCTCAGATCATGCCCTTCCCTTCACCTCACTGAAACTCCATTTCCTCCTCTCTAAAATGAGAAGTCAGGACTAGATTGTCTCTGAGACCTCTTCTAGCTCCGGATCCAGTGATCCTATAATTTCATGAATTCTCATCACTTTGGATTCCAACACTGTTTTTTTTTTTTTTTTTTTTTTTTCATTGGTCTTCTTCAAAATGCTGTTCTTTCCCATCCCACCTCACCCCAACCCAGATAATCTTTTAGTGATTAACTTAGAATTGAAGAACTTCTCGGTGCTTAGCTTGGCTAGTGGACACAGATATGTTTTTGTCCATGTGTGTGTGTATGTATATATATATATGTGTGTATGTATATATATATATGTGTGTGTGTATATATATATATATAAAATGTGTGTGTATATGTATACATGAGCATGTATATATATATACACACATATATATACACACACACACACACACACATATATATATATATATATATATATATATATATATATATAAACTTGATTTTAGTTGATAATACCACAAGTAAAGAGTGACAACAAATGAACCCCTGGACCTCATCAGAAATGAAGTTGACATAGGGCCAGAGAAAGCCAGCCAAGCCCAAGATTGTTCCCTTCTCTTAATCCTTCAAGCTCTGGCAACTATGGATGTGTAGGTGGTTGACTGCTTCTTAATGTGTTTTTCTCCCCTCACTTACAATTAATTAGCAAAGGTTTGGACACATACAATCACTTGCTCAGGGCATATTCAGAGACAGTCCAAGATGCATCTATTGAGAATTGTAAAGAGAGAATTAAACTTTTTTTAAAATAGGTTTTTTCCCTCACCCAGACAAGAATGGAGTGGAAAATATTCAACTCACCTGAAGATTATATGTTCATAAAATACGTCCCTGATTAAAAAACAAATCTTCCTCCTTGGCTGACAAAAGGGAGCCTTCTCCGCGCTGTTGGTCTTGGGTACATGGCTAGCCTCTGCTTCTCTCGTTGTCGTAGAGACATATGGCTCTGTTGACGTTGCAGAGATGATGTGTTGTCAAAAATTCATGGCAGCGTGTGTTTTGCCAAACATTTCACTACAGAGGAACAAGGACTCCAACCTGGTTATCAAAATCTGACATTTTGAAACTGCCTGCAGAGTTTTTTTTAACTGTTGGGTTTCCATGTCAACAGCGTGTCTGTCTTCATTTACAGCTGCCATATCCACCCTCCCCTTTCCCCTTCAGCACGTTCGAGAACAGAGTGTCTTTGTTTCCAGCAGCTAATGAATATATAGCGGGATATGTATGTGGAAACGTGTCTATATATGTATAAGTCTTATCTATATCAATAGGAATAGCTAAGTAGCTGTATGTTCCCTCAAACAGGGCACACGGACTGACTTGTCGTGAGTAAAATCCAACTTCCCGTAGACCAAGGAGAATTTGGATTCCACCCAGGACCTGATGTTACACGGAGGCTTGGTAATATTTTATGGCCTCAGTAACTTGATGAAAATTGCCTAAAGGAAGAAGGAACCCAGTTCAAGCATGACTGGTGTCTGAATTGTTTCCATGGAGTTTTTGGAGGCAGAAATCTGACCAGATTGTATCTGAAGTAGCTTTAAACAGATTTGGAAATGGACAGGGATTGGTTATGTACTGCTGGGCTCCAGGAGTCAGAATTAAAGATAAATTATAAAAGGCTCAGGGAAGACATAGCCATAGGGTAGAGGAACTGGTCTTACACCAGAGGGCCAAATTAGACAGAGCTGACAGCACTTTGTGGTGGAATGAGGAAGCCCCAAGTTCAAATCCTGATCCAATTACTTACTACTTTTATGACTGTGCAAAAATATTTTTTGGAACTTGCTTCATTCTTAGTTCCCTCAGCTATAAAACAAGGATAATAATAGCATCTAAGTCATAGGGTTATCTTGACAATCAAATCAGAGAATATAGAGAAGGTTTTTTTTTGTAAACCTTAATGGCCTGAATAAATAAAATCTGGGAGTTGTGATAAACTCATATTGACTTGACCTGTCCAGCTCTCCCCATCCTAATGTGACTTACTGTTTCCAGCAAAATCTCAAGCAGATGTTCTGGAACTGATCTCCCCCATATGCCTACCCTTATATGAAAACCTCTTTTCTTCAACTGAGTATACCTTCTTTTCCCTGTCTCAAGACATGAACATGCACGCACACACACACACACACACACACACACACACACACACACACACAAATTCCACCTCTGAGGGATATAGGTGATCTTTTCTGTTTTGCTCTTTTTGAGATTGGTACTTCAGAAACTATTCACCGACCCAATTCTATTGATTTTACCTATCCTGTTTCTGATCTGACTTAGCTCATCTTTCTTTAAGCAACCTGGTGATTCACTATATTAATTCCAAGCCAAGAGTGGACACCCAATTATTTTAGTCTACTGCATCTAAGAACTCCTGAGCTCAAGACATATGCTAGTTTCAATCTCCCAGGTATCTGGATTTATTAGTACCACTATCCCTGGTTGTAGTTTTTTCCCCCTGCAGGGTATGGACATCAAAAGGAAAGGACGATGGTCATTGTTGTTAGATGAGGATTAAAGGAAGACTTTTTTCCCCACTTAGGACTGGAAGGACCTTAGCATTTTTATTTGTTTATAATATTATTCTTCATGTCTAGATCATGAATCCATTTCGACCTTATCTTGGTATACAGTATTAGGTATGGGTCAATGCCTAGTTTGGGCCTTAGCATTTTTATATGTGAGTGGAAAGGGGTCTCAAAGAAAAATGAAGGTGAAAAGAGAACTGCATTTGAATTCTTGACTTTGTTGCTTACTACCTGGATAATAATAGATAAGTCATTCACCCTCACTAAGCCAAATTGTTATCATCTTCAAAGATACCTTTTGATTTTAGAGATGCTCATTTATAAATTAGTGAAGTAGGTTTTGGATGGATCTGAAGACAATCTTCCTGATAATTAGAGTTATGTCAAAGATAGATTGACTGAAAAATTGAATTTCTCATCACTAGAGATCTTTAAGTTGGATAAAAATTTGTTGAGTGTCCCACTGAAATGATTCATGCTTCAAGTATAAGTTGGAATTCATACTTCCCCAGATTTCTCTGAGATCCAGTGATTCACAGAAGGTAAAAGTTACAGAGAAGCAGATTTCACATCAGTCTGAGGAATGGACTTTTACCAATTGGAGCTATCCATCCATGGAATGATTGCCTTGGGGGTTAAAAGACTCTCCAAATCACAAGTCCTCAGGCAGAACTTATGGGACCCTTGGATGGCATGGGCATTGGCTAAAGTAGTCTTTTGGGATGTCTTCAAAAATATTCTATAATTCTTTAAATAGTCATAATCAGGGAGAAATACCTTGTTTAGGAAAAGGTGTAGTATGAAGAGAACAATATTCCTTTGAGGATCAAGAGTTATGGTTAACCTATAATTCTATTTCTTTCACTTGTTAGCTCGTGAACTTGAAGAAATCACTCTTTTGGTCCTTATTTTCTTCCTATATAAAGTAGGGAGGGACGTGGTTAGATTAGATAGGCTCTAATGTCTCTCCCAGCTTTAATCTTCTATGGTCACACAATTTCACACTTTCACAAAAAGGTGCTATCAAAAAATAGAAACCCAACTCTGACAGGTCTGAGAAGACCAAGGGAACCTAGATTGAAAATGAGACAGACAGAGTCATCCTGTGCTCCCCAGTGGTATCATTAGGAAGGCTTGCAATCTTGTAGCCTAGAAATATAAACCTTCTTTGTTCTGTGCTCTGGAGACCGATTTGTGGATGCAGAAAGAGATGTGCCCACTAGCCATGTTCTGCTGCTCCAGCAGAAGAGCCTGAAGCATTTGGTTCCAGTTCTATAGTCCCAGTATATTGTTATTCAGCCCCACTTCCAAGAGAAGGGGTCCCACAGGGAATCATTTGGGGCTCTGGTTGTGAAGAGACCTACATCCAGTTATCTCTTTCTACCTCTCATTTCCTTCTAGGGGTTAAGGAAACAAATAAATAAACCGTGGTTGCTTCCTGCTTTCATGGAAGGACACATTCTAGTACTTAATAATGATAGCTATAGGTGCATAAGATAAATATCAAACAATGCATTGCATTCATAGATATGAAAAACCCTTACCAACTGAAAGATTGGGAGAAATCTTCATGGAAGTGATAGTATCTGAGCTAGAAAATGGGTAGACTTTCAAGAGAAGATGAGAAGAGATTAAGTATCCGAAGTTTTGGTTATGACCTGTATTGGGGGAAGGAAGATAATTGTCAGACATAGAAATCAGTTCCTCACACTGTGATCAGATTGGACAAATAAAGATGGCACAGAGATGACAAGCCACTAGGAGAGGCTATGATTGAATTACATCAGAGAATAGGGATGCTAGAAGGCAGAAGAATGAATCAAATTTAATAAGACACAATTTAATATAAACTTGACTATACTTAAGGGTGTCAGATAATTACTTCAGTACAGGATGGAGATAGAGAATATTGAAAAGAAGATCTAGATACAAACATAATATGAGTTAGTGTGACACTTCCAAGGATATGGGAAATGATCCATTCGTGAGGTAATCCTTCTATTTGTGCAATTGCAACCCAATACCCACATTATGTGAACATAATTACGTCACCTTCATTGAAGACTCAACTCAATATGCACCTGACCTCGTTCATCTACTTCTCACTTTAGTTTTGTTTTCATTAGTACTGTTTCTCAGTCTTCATACAACCCCTTAAATATACAATGGGAGTCCACAGGTGTTGACTCTGCTACCCTTCAGGAAGAAAAGTTTAATAAATCTTTTCCTTTTTTCATCCTTTTTTCCCCTTCTCCATTCAGTTCTCTCTTTAAGTGTCCTTGAATCATCCAACGTAATGCACTGTTAGTTTGCATTAAAAAAATAAGTTTTTCAAGATTAGAAAGGTGATAATCAGCCCAAGGTCAGTCCAAATTCTATTTGTAATGACATATTTTAGAAAAGATGTTGATAATAGAAGAATGGTGATAACAATAATGATAATTAACATAGTTTTTAAAATTTACCAAGCACTGTATATCGATCATTTCATTTGATCTTCACAATCTTAAGAAGTAGATGCTATTATTATCCCCATTTGATAGAAGAGGAAATTGAGGCAAATAGTGTTAAATGTCTTTATGTGATCTCATTGCCAGTAAGTGTCTGAGGTTGGTTTCACACTCAGGTCTTCCTGATTCCGGGTCCAGAAATATGTGTATCATACTGCTTAGCTTCGTCAAGCGAAGGGAAGTAGTTGTACCATGAGAGGTATTCAGGCGAAGGTTATTTGCCTACTTCTGGGGAATATTGTAGGAGGAAGAACAATATGACTAAGAAAACTTTGGTCTACCTATCCTCTGAGGTCTTGTTCTTAGATTTTTTTTATTCAATAATTATTTGCATAATGAGCTAATAAATTACTTTACAAACTTACTTTCTGAATTACCCTAGTGCAATAGTATTTGAATTCACTTGTTTAAACATTTACACTTAAAGATCCCTTTATGACATGATGGGTCTGTAAAAGTTGCCCTTGGTGATATTGGTTAAGCGCACTTGGCAAGACAAATTCCCTGATTCACCTTGCATGCTTGAAAGGGCAGGGATCCCTAGGTATTGTGTACTTAGTGAAATTCATCAAGAACCATGACTTAGTCAACCTGCTATTTCTATTCATCTTTATTCTCATTCTCTTCTGCTCCTTATTATGTAAAAAGCAGCATATAGCAGATGGAGAGCTGAGTTTGTAATAAAGAGATCTACCTCAGACACTGTTGAGGGACACTGGGCAAGCTGCTTGCTTCTCAGAGCATCTTTTAAAGTATCTGGAAAAGGGAATAATATATATATAAATATACATATACTACTTACCTTTTAGTTTAATCATCAGTTTTTCTCACATTTGTTTTTTTTGAGAAGGGGCATATTTTTGAAGGAGGAGAATAATCTAAGGGGAGAGATGAAACTATAGTACTTTGGGTATGTGCAACTCCCAGGGAAGAAATTCCTTCCACCAATTCAAGTTGGCAACTATCCTACAACTTTTGCCCAACTTTAACTTGAGAAATAAGAGTTAGTAATATTCCATTAACCCTATTTATTTCTGTAACAATAATATCTAATGGGAAAGGCAGCAAAACAGGAGGTAGGAAATAGTTTCTATGTAAAGCTCTTCTATTCATTAGTCATTTGACTTGAATCAACTCATTTGATTTTCTTGAGACTTGATTTCCCCCGTTGACAAATAGAAATGGTAAAATGTATGCTACTTACTTACTATGTATCTTGTGGGGGTGAAAATATCTTCATTAACTTGAAAGATTGACTTAAGTTAAATGTGACCTGACATGATAGCACATCCTTCTGTATGACTAACTCAACTCAACTCAAACATGGCGCCTGCTACTTTCTTCAGCCATCTTCATACCAACCAACCAAATTTTACTGTTAGCTTTGAAAAATGGTGTTCAGACCACATGATCGTATCCAAGTATAGTAAGATCACGTTCCTCAGACAATTTTCAGATGATGAAATTAAAGAAATTTTCAGATGATTAAATTAAAACCATCTCTAGTCATATGAAAAGTTGCTCCAAATCACTATTGATCAGAGAAATGAAAATTAAGACAACTCTGAGGTACCACTACACACCTGTCAGATTGGCTAAAATGACAGGAAAAGATAACGATGAATGTTGGAGGGGATGTGGGAAAACTGGGACACTGATACATTGTTGGTGGAACTGTGAACGGATCCAACCATTCTGGAGAGCAATTCAGAGCTATGCTCAAAAAGTTATCAAACTGTGCATACCCTTTGACCCAGCAGTGTTTCTACTGGGCCTATATCCCAAAGAGATCTTAAAGGAGGGAAAGGGCCCCACATGTACAAAAATGTTTGTGGCAGCCCTTTTTGTAGTGGCTAAAACTGGAAACTGAAGGGATGCCCATCAACTGGAGAGTGACTGAATAAATTATGGTATATGAATGTTATGGAATATTATTGCTCTGTAAGAAACGACCAGCAGGAGGATTTCAGAGAGGCCTGGAGAGACTTGCATGAACTGATGTTGAGTGAAACGAGCAGAACCAGGTGATCATCATGCACAGCAACAACAGTATTACATGATGATCAATTCTGATGGACAAGGCTCTCTGCAACAAAGAATTGTCTCAATCCAGTTCCAATTGTTCACTGAAGAAAACCACATACACCCAGAGAGAGGGAAATGAAATATGGACCACAACGTAACATTTTCATTCTCTCTTTTGAGGTTTGCTTGCATTGTGTTGCCTTTCTCTGGTTTTCTTTTTTTTTTCTTGTAGATAGGATTTTTCTTGCATAACTTGTCAAGCATTTCAACATTATTAACATGTAGTGGACTTCCTGCCATCTAGGGGAGGGGAGGGGACTGGGGGTAAAATTTGTAATGGAAAGCTTTGTAAAGATCAATGCTGGGGAACTACCCATACATATGTTATACAAATAAAAAGCTTTAATTAAAAAAAAAGATTGAAAAAAGTAAAAAAAAATCACGTTCCTCAATTGCTCTATTTTGATAATCAATGGCCCTATGAGTTCCCAATCTGGAAACCCCCTCCATGGTCACTATTACCTTATAAGTGTGTTCTTCCTTTATTAGAATGTAAGTTCCTTGGAAGCATGGAGTGTCCTTCTTTTCATGTTTTT
This sequence comes from Myrmecobius fasciatus, assembly GCA_023553655.1. Lineage (NCBI taxonomy): Eukaryota > Metazoa > Chordata > Mammalia > Dasyuromorphia > Myrmecobiidae > Myrmecobius > Myrmecobius fasciatus. The sequence goes on along the minus strand of JAJPUD010011472.1, from coordinate 39,340 downwards.
TCTCCTCAGTACCTCAGCCCAGTACCTGTCATAATAAATGTTTTTTTTATTCATTTGCTGAATAAAACCTCTCCATATATCATGAAACCATCTTCATGATTAGCTTTGAGGTGGAGGAAGATTAAAATATCCATTTTCCAGTGGACACCCCTCCCTAAACTGGTCTAGGCTGGTCCAAGGGGAGATTAGAGAGACAACCAAATGAGATTATTCTCAGGGCAAAGAAGTGTTCCAAGCAATTCTATGAATATTGCAAGGAGGGATAGATGACCCTTTAGTTACACTTCTCCTTTCCTTAATCATTTCTGCTTTGGCCAGAAATACTTACACTCTTCTTTTCCCAGGTTTATTTTTTTTTTTGGACTAGGTAAAAGAGGAGATTCTTTGCCTCTGTTGCCATCTAGCCTTAATCACTGAATGGGAGCGGCTTCAGTCAAGTTGAAGACCTTACCTTACAAAGACCAAGTCTCCCATTGCTTTCACAGCCATCTGCAGTCATCCTGGTCTATACTGAATCCAGACTCTGGAGGGAAAAATGAGGCAGATGACTTTGCACATCCCTCCCTCACTTAAATCCAATGCACTTGCATGTCATGGTATCACCTCCCTGGTGTTATGGTCTTCTTTGAGAATGAAGAGGCAACAGCAATAAACTGTAAAATGATTCTTTTCTTATTTCTGCCTCAGAGTTAGTGCCAGGATCAAATTAGGTAGTAGGTGTGATCCTGCTTTGTCAACCCTAAAGCCCACTACACATAAATGCGTGATGGTCCCTGTCACGAACATCAGCTTTCCCTTCCTCAATCAATGAAAAAAATGCTCATCGAGCACCCCTATTTCACTAGCTGCCATGTGAGGAACTTGGCGCATACAAGGACAGAAACAAAACAGCCTCCCCCAAGAAATTCATGGTTGAGAGGAACAGAATGTACAAATGTACAGGAATATAATGTATGCAAAGTAAATATAAGGTCATTCTGGAGGGGAGTAGAAGATGCTCAAGCATCTTCAAGCAGGAGGAGATGTCACTGAGCTAAGCCAAGAAGAATAAGGCTAGTGCTTCTTACACCAGAGACCCCTTCATAAGCTGAGAGACTACTGTCATCCCCTCTTAAGCCTTCCCAGCCTGGGGATGTGTGTTCACCCACATCACTTCTTCCAGGGAATCAATGGGTGGAGGCTCTCAAACTCAGTCCCTCTCCTATTTGTCCTCCAGTTAGACATTGCGTTTCTTCTCTCTAGGTGCCCTGAGCTGAACCCATGGCGTCTGGGGACCAGAGCAGTGGAGCTGCCACTGTCCCTCCTCTAGGGTGCCTTGGTTATGCCCCTTGAGGTGCCATCCCCATGCCCTCTGGAGCACTCAGCCCAAGCCCTCTGGGAACCATGCCCCTCTTCCTGCATCTGAAGATCTGATTAGCTCTTTAGCTGCCCTGGAAAAGTGGTGACTCATCCTGAGTTTGACTAGAAGCCCCAGCTTAGATATGTATGAATTGTTGCTCAGCCAGCGTCTCCCATCGAGGTGCCTGCTCAGGGATCTTCCCAAGAGATTCCCCAACTTTGATGTCCTCTAAGCCCCTTTCAAGGCTGAAATTCTGCAATTCTGTGATTTGCAGTCCCAGCAGAGAGGAATTTTCCCTTGCTTTACACCCCAGCACACATTTGCACGATTCAGCTTTCACACAGGCTTTCGCTTTCTATTTTTTCCCGTGCCTGCGTTTTGGTACAGATGCTCTTGGCACATTTTCCCCTTTTCATTTGGACCAACCAAGCCCTACCTATGGCATCCTGCTCTGTAAATACTGGGCGGGCTGTCACGGTGAAAGAACGTTCCTCAATTCTGTGACCAGAGAGTAGAAGAAAAGCGGTTCTGTCTCTTTCAAATTGTGGGGCACAGGTCTATATAGTCCCCTTTCCTATTTCTTTCCTGTACTTTCAATAAGTCCTGGCAAAGGAAAAGGTATTTTACAGCATATTGGGGGCTTTAGAACTCCTCTTCTTAATACTAGAAAGCAGACGAATGCAGTGCTTCGAAGGACACTTGCCAATGAAGTGGGGAGAATTCTGGGTGCAGGTATACCAAAGGAAGAGGAAGTGGTAGGATTTAATTGTGGTAGAAGATGGCTGGACCAAGAGGTGAGTAGGACGTCTAGAGAGTGACTAAGATGGGAGAAGAGCTATTTAGTCCTGAATACTGTGCCATTCACTAAGGAACAGGTTGGAAGCATCTCAGAACAAGATGTTCATGTACTGAGATAAAACAGTCCCGTCCTCTCTCACAGCAATTGTCATTTTCCTTCTTTCTTGGAATTCCCACTGGAAAAAAATCACAAAACCTTTCTTTCAGTGAATTATTTGGGGAAGTACAGGGATCTCTGGGGCTGGGAGACCCAGACCAGTAGCAGGTATAGAGAAGAGCCCCCAGTCAGCTTCCATCAAGATCAAGAATGGCAGAGTGATGCCGTAGAGACAGAAGCTCCTGAGTTGATTTGGTTTTGGGCATTCCCATTTCTTGCCTGAGATCCCAATAATCTGGAGACATGGGGCAGGAATTCTTAATCCAAGGTCCAAAAAGTTGTTTGGGATTTTAAAATTTTTGATAACTATTTCCGTATGATTTGTTCATTTTGTAACTGAATAATTTTTTTTAATTTTATGAATTTAAAAGCATAATTCTGAGAATGGAACTTTCCTTAGACTCCCCAGGCTGCCCAAGTGGTTCACAGCATGAAAATGGTAAACAATCCCTGGGTTATATGAGCCCACCTTCCTCCTGTGAATGGTGGTGAGAAGATGACCTGAAAAAAAAAAACAGAACAATGTTTTCTTTTTTACGTCATAAAATACTGTCCAGAGCATGAAGTAAAAGACTGGATTTGCTAGGAGCCAAATGGCCATCTTCTTCCCTCTTTGTGTCCCATCCTCCCCAACTCCCAGCTGGCAATCTGATCCATCTGGCTCTTCTGCAGAAGCAGAACCTAAATGGATCTCCCATCACCCCCAGGCCCAACTCTCCCATCAATATCAAAGGCATCCCTCAGGAAGACATCCCTGTACTTTACAAAGCAAGCTAGGAAGGTGTCTGAGCCAGAAATCAGGCAGGGTCAACCAGCCTCCATCTACTTCAGGGTCAAAGTTGCAATGGTATACACCCTTTGTGCTACATGACTCCATGCAGTACAGAAGAGGTTCCTGGAGATTAATTTTCATCACTGCAAGTCTCTAGCTTCTCCATTTTGCTTTCCTGGATTACTTCTCTACCAGCTTTACCTCCCCATGCAGTGGTTGAAATGCAATGAGAAGGAAGGACTACAATTCTCCATGGTAATAGTTTCCTGTCTTTTTTCATCCTGATCCTCCTAATTGTGGCAAGTCCTTCTGAAGTCCCTTCCTCTAAGAAACAACACCAAGAATGGACACTTTCCAATGACTGATAAATGTGTCACAGCGTCCAGAAGGTTTTGTCCAGAAGTCTTCCGAGGATGTCACTGAAATAAGCAGGGGGATCAGAAATTCTGACCTTTTCTCTCAAGCAAAAGTGCTTCAGAAAGAATAACATATAACTATACACAGATGCAAAGATGGATGAAAAAATTATAATAATATAAGGATATACATACATTTATAAAGAATATGAACAATATAACAAACCTCCAAGAAAGCAGGTGATAAGGACATATGGGTAGTCAAGTAGGATGATTGCGGATCTGGTGGATCCAGAACCTTTCTCTTTTGGCCTCTAAATGAGGCAGAGATTGTCCCCTTCTCTCATAGAGCTCAGAATCTTGCTAAAGCATATCTAAGTAATTTCTACACAGGATTCCAGAGGAGCAAAGTTCCATGGGAAGTCTGAAGCAGAAACTTCAGAGAATGCTTCCTGGGGGAGTCAGCACTTGAATCTTATTTAAAAAGATGAATAGTGATTCAACAGGTGAGAGAAGGGAGGCCGGAGGAGTCCCTGAGGGATTCAGGACAGGTAGGGCTTCACATAATCTGCAGCAAGTCTAGTCTTCTTCTACAAAGGCAGTCTCAGAGAGATTGTGGAACCTGCCCCACATCACACAGAAGGGTGGATTTGAACCCAGGTTCCATGATTCCATACCTAGTACTCTTGTCACTGCACTGGGATACCTTTGTCTTCCTAAGTAGTCCTAGGAAAATGATGGATTGCCATTAGTGGCAAAGGCTTTTGAGGACCTCAATCAAATCTCACCTTTACTTCTTACTCCCTGTATGATCTTGGTCAAGCTCTTTTCCATATATGGCCTCAGTTTGATCTTTTGCAAAAAGAGAAAACGGAATGATTTCAAAGGTTGCTTCTGACTCTGACTCCTCCAGAGAAGGGTCAGAGTCCATTAGAAGTCATAGCAAAGATACCATTTGGTGGGTCCTAAGTCCTGGAACTGAAGGTGGAAGGCATTTCTGATCTACCTCCTCATTGGACGAATAAGTAAACTGAGGCAGTAAAATCTCAGCAGTCATACATACTTTTTGCTCCCTCCCCTTCCTCATTTCTAAAGATAAAAAAATCTGAGGTACAATGGGTCACATAGGGAGTGAGAAATGGAGTCAGGATATGAACTCAGACCCTCTAGTCTTGGTAGTGTATCATGGTAGCATGAAGTATATCTTTGTTGCTCCATTGGCAACAACATAAACCATGGGCTGCATGGCCCTTCCCCACATCTGCTTTATGGCACACATGCATAGAGAACTTGGGAGGGACAGGGATTTGGGTGAAAGGGATAACATCTGGAAATGGGCTGTCTCGGGGTACCCCCAGTGAGACTGGGGAGACTTCTTTCTGGCTCACTGGAGGGCATTGAGGATGTGAGCCTAGCTGGTAATGAAGAGGAGGCAGTGTTATCTCCAAGAGCGAGCACTGGCTCTCCATATGAACAATGAAGGGATTGATAGTGGGAAAGGCAGCAGGAAGGGCGACCTCCCCTTTTTCTGCAGGAAGTGTCTTTGTAGCATGGGGACCTTAACTGGGGAGGGGGAAGGTCTCAGGGAAGAGTCCATCCAGACTTGCACATGCGGGGATGTCAGAGAGCTCGAAGGACCAAATACACATCCAGTTTGAGCTCACAAACTTTCCTTAAATGTCTCCTATGTGAAGAGTCATGAATGTGTTTGGAGGGGTGAAAATACAGAAATTAGATAAGACTTTGTGACAAAGCATGTGCCCCAATAACTGTAGTAGATGGAAAACCTGTGAGTGATGATGCAAAGCAGAGAAAGTAATGAGAAGAAAACAGAGGGGTCCATGGCTGGGACCATGTCACTCACCCAGTCCAGCAAAGATAGAGATCTTAGAGGCCATCCCCATTTTACAGATGGGGGAGATGAAGGAACTTGCTCAGGATCACAAAGCTATTTAGTGTCTGAGGTAGGATTTGGAACAGATCTAGTCCATGCTGTCCCCCTCACTGCCTCCCTCTCCCCCCCCCTCAAAAAAAAAAAGAAAGGAGAGGAGTGTGGAGGGAAAGAAGGGAAGGGAGAAGAGGAAAAGAGGGAGGGAGAAAAGGGGAGGAAAGAAGAAAGGGGGAAGTAAGGAGAGGGGAGAAAAGGAAAGAGTGGGGGAAGAGAGAGGAGGGGAAAAGAGGGAAGAAGAGGAGAGGACAGAGGAAGGAAGAGAAGGAAAGAGGAGAGGAGAGGGAAAAGGAAGAAAAAGAGGGGGGAAAAGAGGAGAAGAGGAAGGGAGGAGATGTGGGGGAGGGAGAAAAGAGAAAAGGAGAAAAGGAGGAAAGGAGAAGGGAGGAAAGGAAAGAATTGGGAAGGGGAGAGGAGGGGAAGAAAGGGAAGGAAGGGAGGGGACAGAGGAAGAGAGGAAAGGAAAGGAGAGAGGGAAAGAAAGGGAGTAGAGGGGGAAAAGAGGGAAGGAGGAAGGGAGGAGAAGGGAAGAGAGGAGGGGGGGAGGAAAAGAGGAGAGGGAAAAGAGGAGAAGGGATGAGAGGAAAGAGAAAGGAATTGGAGGAGAGAAGGGGAGAGAGAAGAGGGGAAAGGAGATGAGAGAGCAATGGACTGTCATCAAGCTTGGCTCTAGAGAAGTTGATGAGAAAATTCCCCTCTCTTCTCTGAAGAGTTAGGGACTTTGCAGAGTGGAATGAATACTGGCAGTTACAGTTAAAGTGTTCATTTTGCTGAACTGTTTTTTTTTTCTTTATTACAAATGAGTTAGCAAATGTAAAGTGCTTTGCTTACCTGTTCAAATGCTAACTACAAGGGATGACTTGCTGAGTAAGGGTGGGAGAGAGATTTTTAGATGCAAGTGTGATGGAGAATATTGGAAATAATGGAGCCATGGACTCATTTGGAGCCGGATAATCTGGGGAGTCACTTCAGAGCCCCAGTGATTACTTACTTGCATGAAACTGGGCAGAACATGTTCTTTGCCTCAGTTCCTAAAAATAGGGATACTCACATTTGTACCCCATATCTCCTGAGGTTTCTGGGAAAACCAAGGATAAAGAAATCTAATCACAGGAACGGTCACTGAAGCACAGAAAATGATGTCCTTAGAGCTCATTTACTTACAGATGTGGAAATTGAGGTCCAAAAAATTTGCACAGTCACTCACTCAGGTAGGAAACAAGAATTAGACACGAGTTTTGAACTTTCAAGTCAACGTTCCTGTGATGGTGCCTCATTGTCTCTAAAGCTCTCAGGAAATGTATCCCAGAATCTCAGTTGGAAGAGATTTCACATGAGGAAATAGACCCCAAGAAAGGCTGTGCTCTGCCAATAGTCCAGTAAGTGGAAGAGTCAGCCTTCCACCTCCACATCCAAGACTTTCCACCCTCCCATGCCAATTTCTAAGGGTCTTCCCAATAGGAGAGATCAGTAGTGGAGCCTTAAAAGCAGGACAAGGCAGAGCCAGGCAGTCTGGGATGCTGGATGGGGCGACGCCTGCCTGATCAGGACCCAGGCAAAGGAGCCCTCACATGGTTCCCTCTTCAGCTGATCTTGCTTTATGCCTCTGGCAGATGAACAGGTTGAAGGCACACAGATGGGGCCCACAGATATATGCCGCTGTGGTGCCCGCCTGGCCATTGGCAGTCAGTGGGAGGAAGCTGCTGAGACATCTGCATACAAATGCGATTTTAAAAAGGCAATTTTCATTTTTTTATGGTGGGCTTTAGCAAGTTTTTTCTCAAATTTAATGTGCAGATGACTTGTGACAGCATATTGAAAGTCAAAAAGGCCATATTCAACTTTGGTGCATGGAGAGACTGGTCAGTCTCATAAAATTAGAGGAAACAAGATAATTTTCAGGGAATAATGGTTGAATAATGGTAATTTGAGTGATATATTTATTGGGAAGACCGGCAGCTAGTGCCGCCAAGCTGGGTAGAAATGGGGAAACAAGTCTGTGCCCCAGGAGAGCAGAGATTGTCTTTCTCCTTCCAAATGAATCGAATTGAACTGGGTAAATCCATCACATAAGTGGGGACATATGATGTACAAGTAGAGATTGGGGATGGGGTTAGAACATGACCTCTAAGTGTAAGAGGGACAAGAGAACAAAGCAAACCAGAGCTAAAGAGACCCAAGAAAATGGATCACAGACTGTTGGGAGTGGAAATAGTCCCTATCTTTGTATATGTTGGTTCCCCAAAATTATGTGAAAGCTCCTGGAGGGGAGCAACTGTACTCAGGTGGGCAGTTTGAGATGATGAGTGAGTCTTCCTTTTCCAAGCCAATTTATTTTGTAAGAACCTTGAAGGGGATTTCAGCCAGTTGAGTCAGACAAGACTGAACTATTCTTTCCATATTGGGGAACACAATTTAACTTTCCACGTGCTTCATGCATGGATACAACGCAGCAGGTCCAGGGTGCTCAACAGCCCTAGCTCTTCCCAAGGATCAATAAATACACTCAGGTGGGGAAAGAATTGAAGGAGGCCATCTGTATGGCAACCATAAGTTTCAACTCTTTTCATGTGATTTCAGCCAAGAGAAGGCAAGTGATAGGTGAGGAATCAGTATGAATGGTCAGACCTTCAGTACAAGACCACCTTGAGACAAGAGCCAGAGACAGGGTCCAGTAATTGTCATTTCAACTCATAATTCAACTGTGCAAGTGGGTCAGTTACATCTGGTCATTCAGCTCCCCACCCAGCTGAGCTTCCCAAGCTCTGTGCTGTTCATCCATGTCCTACCATCTGATGGCCACAGCTGGCTCTGCCAGACCCTCTGGGCATCTTTTGAGCTGTCTCCTGGCATCGGAAGGCTATCAATGGAACAAACAGGCTGTCAGGCCACCAGAAAATTTTTAATCTTAATGCAAGCTGCCCGTCTTCTTTTTGGATTTTAACATTCAGGATTTCATCTTGATTCTGGTATATACCTCCTTTGTGCCCTTGAAGAAGACAATGAAAGGTCTCATTATGTCTTCTGTGAAATGAGGAAGGTGGCCTTGGAGCATCCTTTGGTGATTCTTTGTTCCAGCTCTAACATTGATATTCTACGTTCTCTCCTAGATCAGATATTTCAAGTTTTAAGATCTCTTAGAGTTCTAAGATTCTATAATCTGGGTTTCAATGCCCTTCTCAGCTCTGACATTCCCTATTCTAATCTCCCTCCCTCTCTCCCTCCCTTTCTGACATTTTTTTTTCTAGGATCCCTCCCAGGGCTGACATCCCCTGTTCTAAGGCTCTTTTTAGCTCTGACATCCCCTGTTCTCATGCCCTTTCCAACTCTGATATTCCCTGTTTTAAGGCGCCTTTCATCTCTGATATTCTTTCTCTGTGTTCCATTAGAAAGTAAATTGACCTACTTTACCATTTTTATTATCAATGGCAGATGTATAACCAGATCGTTTTTATTGCCTAAAATGTATATTTTGTTCCATTCATGAGTCCAGTCCTTAATTGATCTTCTTTTAGCTCTTAAGCTGCTGATCTAAAATAATCTCGTAATTCACCAATTATCACTGCTTTGCAAAATGATGCTATTCAGAATTTAGTTCCTAATGTTCTGTGCAACGCTTCTGGGCCTGGGTGTTGGCTTCTGCTGTCTCAAGCATAGATCTGTGCTGCTGGAGGGCAAAGGAATTGACTCCCACTGCCTCTTTCACAGCTTGTCCCTGCTTGCCAAGGCTACAAGGGATGGTGCAGGTTTTTATTTCAAATGGAGTCATCCTCTATATCGTCTACCTTTGCTAGAGAGCCAGCTGCTCAGACGTTAAGCACCAGGTTTTAAGAGGGGCATGAAATAGGGAATGGTTCACGTTCCATATAAAAATGTTCTGTAACTGAGGGAAGAGTGATGGGACAGTTTGCTTTGGAGATGGTATAGCATTGTTTTATCTTTATTGAGGGCTCAGTGTTTCAAGGACCTGCCTTTGGGGATGTGAGATGAAATTGTGTTCTGATAGCTTTGTTATGGAAAAGCTGGGTAGCCTGGGAGATGTGGCCCTGATGGGAAGGACAGGAAGGCTGCATATTGAGATACCTCCCAGCTCTGAGCTTCCGGGTCCAAAACCCCCCACAGATATGTTTGGAGGCCCTCCTAGCTCTGATATTCCCTGTTTTAAGCTCCTTCCCATCTCTGACATCCCCTGTTCTGAGACTCCTCCTCCCAATTCTGACATTCCCTGTCTGAAGCCCCCCCCCACAAATATTCCCGGTTTGGATTCCCTTTCCACTCCTAACATCCCAAATTCTAAGGCCCCTTCCAATTCTGATCTTCTCTGTTCTAAGCTCCCTCCCAGTTCTGACATTGTCTGTTCCAGGTAGTGACATTCTTTGTTCCTTGGATAAACTAAATTATAATTAAAAGCAAAATTTAGCCTTCCTAGTGATCCTGCCCATCACCTTTCATTGGTTCACTCATCTTGGTGCTAAATAGTCCCCATCTATAGCAGTGTCCAATGCAGCCAGTAACTTTCCTTCCTTCAATATGTCAGACCAACTAGACAAGATAGAACCATAAGGTCCCTAGGAGTTCTGCCCACCTTCTCTGGTCACTGCCCACAACATGCCCAGTGGGCATGTCTAATTCCATAAATAAGGAGACCCTTGGCCTTTATAAGGTAGGGTCTTCTACTGAGGTTGCACCCATTCAGGGATTAAGACTAGGTAACAATTGAGGCAAAGAATCTCCTCCTTTACTTAATCCAAAAAAATGTAAATAAATCTGGGAGATAAAGACCCTCAGTTTTTCTGACAGAAGCAGAAATGACAGCTATTTCCATTCAATCTATGTCCATCAGGACCCAAACAATGACTATATGCTATTTGGCCTGGGACCCATTGGTGGCCAATTTGGTCACTAGTCCCAGAGGACTCTGGAGGGAAAAGTGAGGCAGGTGACCTTGTACAATCTTCCCTTATTTAAATCCAATTCACTTGCAAGTCATAGCACCACTTCTCTGATGGCTTGGTCCTCTTCAGAAGGAAGGACAGACAGCAATATTCCTGTAAGTAAATGAAGAGTGGGCTTGACTGAGTCACACAATTAGTAAGTGTCTAAGGCAGGATTTTAGCTCAAGTCATCCTAACTCCAAACCCACTGCTCTAACCACTGTACCACTGATCTGCCCCATACTTAAATGCTCATCCTTAGTGTACCTTTCCTTATGCTGAGTCCATAATAGCCTGCTGTTTTTTACTCTTCTAGAAAGAAGTTTCCTATCAGTTGTGCTCAATTTTTTCCTCTAAAAAATCCTATTGTCCCTGGGGATGGTTTTCTGAGAAGAGGAGGGAAAATTCTGATGATGTAAAAAACAGAATCTTTTCTTCTCTAAAAAATCCTATTTCCATTGAAGATGGTTTTCAGGAAGGAGGGAAAGTAGATGAGATAATTCTGATGATGCAAAAAAACAGAAACTTTTTTCTTCTCTAAAAATTCCTATTGTCATTGGGGATGGTTTTCTGGGAGGAGGAAGGGAAAGTAGACTTGGAATAATTCTGATGATTGTAAAAAACAGAAACCATCAAAACTTATTTTTAGAAAAAAAAAGGATGTTTCCCGGCCATTGAGGTTTTCTCCCTCAGCTGGTAAATACTAAGGACTTTCTCTCTATGAGCCCAGATGTTGCCTTGACCCCTGGCCCATGTGTATCATTGATCTTAAGAAGATTTCAATGGCCAGTATTAGAACATTTCCCTCCTTCAGATGTGTAGAGAAGAAAGGGGACAAATTTGTAGGCTAGGGATCTGGTTGTGAATCTTAGCATGACTATTTGTTATCTATATGAGCAGTCCCTTAACATCTCAAGGACTCAAAGTTTTACATTTGTAAAAAGCAGATTTGGATAGAAGATCCATCCTTCCAGACTGAAATGGTGGGGCAAAGTTAAACAAACCACTGAGTTTGAATCACAGAAGCTGGATTTGAAACCACTATTTACTTCCTATGTGAATTCAGCCACATCATTTTACTTCCTATGCCTCAGTTTCCTGATATGTAAATTGAAATCGATGTGCTCAATGGCATCCAGCTGAAAATCGGCGAACCTGTGATACAAACATAACCGTTACCTTTAGCTGTTTCTTGGAATGGGAGCCATTGATAGGTTCTAGTTTCACATAGGCTGCTGATAGTCTTCACGTTGGTCCAGTATTACCAAGGAAGTGGATTAGGGAGCTGCCATTTGGTTTTTATCTTTTCTGAAGCTGTTTAAGCCATTTGTAAATGACATTAAGCCGTTATCGCCTCTATTATCTTCCATCTACCCATCAGAGTTGTAATTCTCCCTGAGAGGGGAAAAACAGGGCTGGAACAATTTTTAGCAATAACATTTGTGAAGTTTAAAGACAAAAATCTTCATAAAACTATCGTAAAATGTAATTACGGTGATGAAATTGTCTTGACACCTTGGGGAAAGGTAACCTTTGTCAGCCAGACTCCCAGGGACAAAATGTCACCCAGAAAGATGACCGTGTCCCAGATGGCTTATCCTGGGGAGCTGTGTCTCTGCATGGAGAGACAGATTCGCTCCCTGGCTTGGTGGTCCAGCAGCATCTCCATCAGTGGGGTAGTCCTTCCCCTGTCCTGAGACTGTGTCATGGTAGACATAAGACAGCATGTAACATTGGGTTTGGCACCTAGTAAGCACATAATAAATATTGTTGATAGTGATGATATTGGGGCTGATCTGGAGTCCTGCTCATATTTCAAACAGATTAAAGAGAGAGACAAACCTCCTCCCCTGAGGCTGAATCTCAGATTGTCTCTTAGGAAGTACATGAAGCCCCCTCCCTACCTATTGCAGAGTTCTGGGAGGGTCTCCATTAGTCCCTAAGAATGGGCAGACACACAGACACATTCTGAGGTCCTGATCTTCCTGTTCCAGAAATTCCCCATGGATAGATAGGTATGGATATATTTTATGGCCCCCGATTGTCTCAGACAGTCCCCTAGGACAGACAGACAGATAGATGGATGTCTCCATTTCCTGGCCCTCGTGTCTGGCAATATCTCAGAAAAGCCTCTGGGACGGGCAGATAGTACCACTTCCTGAGGCCTGGCTCACCCCATTGAGCAGAACTGTTCCATAGATGGGCTGTATTCCTCCTGGAAAATTCATCTCCCCATAAAAAGGGCTTTTATTTTGATTAATAATATGGCTGAAAACCATAGGGTTTTTTATTCCAGGCCATCAAAAGTGATGTGTATTTCTGCAGAAAAAAACAAATTTGAGCCAAAGTGGAAAGATTAAAGGAACAGGGAATGGGGAGAGCAAAGGTGTGGAGGCGGGAGAGCGTTCAGGGAACAGTCATCTGATTTGGCTGGAGTTAGAATCTGTGAGTGGGAGGAGTGTGAAAGAAAGCTGGAAAGGTGGGCTGGAGCCAGATGGTAAAGAGCCTTGAATGCCAGGTTGGGGAGTTTTTACCTCATTCTTTTTGTGATGGGGAAGCCTGGAAGAGACTCTGAGGAGAGTATCACACTCAAGACTGTGTATGAAGAAGGTGCCTGTGGATGCTGTTATTGGAGAGACTGCAGGAGGAGAGATAAGAGGCCGGGAGGAAGAGGAAGAGGCTCTAAGTCTAGATAAGAGGTCATGAGGGCCTGTTTTGGTATGGAGGCCACAGAGCTAGTGGAAAGAGAGGGAGAAGAAGGAGGGAAGCTGCCGAGGTAGAAACCACAGGTTTGGGCAACTGATTGGATATTGAGCTTCAAGGGAAATTAGTTCAACTCAAATGTCATTGATTGGTACCTCCAAAGCACTGAGCCTGCTGGGGGTCTCCAAGATGGTGGAAGAATATGGCACTAACACACCAAAGAAGCAAACCAAGCATTTTATATTTGTAATAATGACATCAAACAAGGGCAAGAGAGCTGCGGCCATTGCTGCCATAGAAGGCTTCCTGGAGGAGTGGTCTTTGTGATGAGCTTTGAAGGATGAGGAGAACTTTAGAAAGTGGGAGAGAACATGGCAGCTTGAAGACACATGATGGAGATAGAGTGCATGTTTGGGGGGACGCGAACGGGAAAAGAAGAGGAATATATGAAAGGGACAAATGTACCTGATTCTCAAAGACCAGGGGAAAGGGGTTTAGATTGAAGCAACAACTGAGGTACTAGAGGGTTTTGCATAAAACAGTGAGATAAACAGATCTATGAATAAATAAGCTTCGTGCAATTCATCCAGCATTTATTAAGCACTGACTATGTTCCAGACCATTAGAACACAGTCATTAACAAAATTTCTTCCCTCAAGAAGCTTCTATTCTAGTGGGAAAAGGATATACAATGTGTGTGCAAGGAAGTGTGTGAACAAGGAAGCATTGCCAATGTAGGGACATCAGCAGAGGGACCCCCAGGTGGAGCTGGAGGGGCAGAGGAGGAAAGCATGTGTACTAGGCATGGGAAATGGCTGGTACCAAGGTCCAGAGGCAGGAGATTTGGGGATGACCAGTTGGCTGTAGAACTTGTGAAGGGGAATCAGGGGATGTGTATGACAGCACATAATGATGATTGGCAAAGGTTCAGGAAGAACGGAGAAAGGCTAATCTGTTAGGAGGCTGTTTCAATATTCTAGGAAAGTAGTAATGATTTTGGCACAAATGGAAGGGAAGCGTGGGGGGAGAAGAGTAGAAAGATGGGAATGAGATATAGAACCATAGGATTTGGGGGCTGATTGCTGGGGGGAAAGTCAGAGAGTAAGGTACCAAAAGGCATTGAGATTGGTTACTTGGAAACTTGGTAATGCCATTGGCAGAGACTGGGAGGAGATGGGGAAAGACAGGCTTGGGGAAGATAATCTGAGACAGTCATGATATCGTGGAGAAACCACTGGAGTCTGGAATGGGAAGTTAGTGCCCTAAATTGGCATTCCTTGTGTCAGTTTGGATAAGAATTATGGAGTGGCTAGAGAGTGCCCCTGGAGACAAGAAAGTTCAAGTTCAAATCCTTCTTCAATAATATATTAGAGTTATGACCCTGAACAAATCACTTGGTTTCTTGGTGCCTCAGTTCCCTCATCTGCAAAATAAGATAATTATATTTGATGGTCTTTTCTAGATCCAAATCAATGATCCTAAAGCATTCCATGCCTCCATGCCTCAATTTCCTAATTTATTTGTAAAATGAGAATAATGAGATCTACTCTTCCTCCCTGGCAAAGTTCTTGTGAGGATTGCAGGAGGGACAACCTGTCAAGTCTTTTGTGAACATTTGAGCCTTACATAAAGGTCAGCAATTATCTTCATTATCGGAACCATTGTCATCATAGGGAAGGTCCTTTCTGGTTGGATTGTAATTTTGTCCTTTCCTGCTCCAGGGCTGTGTTTCCAAAGGAGCAGGATGACACTTAAGTCCCAGCATGGGTTCCTGATGGCCGCCTTCCAGGGGCTCCCTTACTGACCTTTCCTGTGGAGGGGCAATCCAAGTGGCTGATGGAGCACCCAACAAGGTGGAATTCTAGTGACATGAATATGGGAACCAAGTGCTGTTGTACCGAATGCAAATTGGGTTTTATTTAAATTAACACTACAGCAAAGAGGGGTGGGGAAGCAGTGTTAATTACATTAACACCATGTCAGTTTCCTCCTATTTGCTGGAAAAGAGCACAGCGGCCAGATGTTCTTTCTCCTTCTTTTTAATTGCCAACTCTTTTTTTTTTCAACACTGATGTTGGTGCCACGAATGCTAACTTGAGGACTTGTTGCATTTCTGTGAAAACCAGCTGAGTTTGGAGCCGTTTGCTTCCACTGAAGTTGGCACAGAGGATTGAGAGCTGGAAGGACCTTTAGCAAAAATCCCCATTTTAGAAATGGGAAAACTGAGACCTGGAGAATTAAAAGACATGCTTGTGATCTGATAAAATAATAACAATAGCAAGAGCAATAATAATACCAATAAACTCTTTTGTAGGACTTAATAAAAATAATAGAAACACTAAATATTAGCTCTAAGAAGTTTATAAAATGTCATCAACCATGGTTTATATGATAGAAGTAACACTTCAAAAGCACCATTGAGGTTCTGCTTGACCCCAAAGGGCAGAACTAGAAAGGACTGGTGAATGTTGCAGAGAAATATTGATATTGGCTTTATATATGGTAAAAGTTCCTCACAATCAGAGCTACCTTTAGGAGTAATGAGCTCTCTTTCATAAGACGTGTTCAATCAGGGTTTGAATGATTGCTTCTTGGAAGTGCTGGATAAAGAATTCCTGTCCAGGTATTGGGCCTCTAGTTGCCTTTGAAGATCTTCTAGCAAACTATCTGACACATGGAAGGTGCTCAATAAATACTTATAGATTAACTGATCCTTCCCAACTCTGACGTGCTATGATTCTGGGACCCTGATGCAATTGTAGCTCTAATATTCCCTAGCTATGGGACAATGTATCAATACTGAATTTCTTTCAAAGCCTCAGTTTCACTAGTTATTAAATGGGAATAATATTTTGCTCTTTGCCTACTAGAGTTGTTTCAAGAGATGCACTCTATAAACCTAAGAACAGAGTATGATTAGTAGTGATATCCCAAATCCTGTGCTCGGTGTTGAGCAAAATATAAAGAGAAATGAGATGTAGCCCCTTGTTCCACTTTGTGGTGGAGGAAGAATTGCATCTCTTTCCCCATAACTTGAACATGCCAGTCTCAGTTGGCTCCTTTCAAATGGCTTGTATATTTATGATGGAAATTATTTGTCACTGAGCTTTGCTCGAATTAACCTTTATTATGGCCTTTCTTTCAGTCTCCTGACCAAGATATAACCTCCTTCTCCTCTTTCTCTTCTTCCTCCTAGTTTTGTTTTTATTTCTCTTCTTTCTCCTTCTTCATCTCTGATTCCTCCTATCACAACCATCCTCCCTTAACAGCATCTAGAACATGACAAGGTCCACGTTTCCATGAAGGCTTGTTGAAACAAAGTAAGTGAACTAAATTCAATTACTAAGTTCCCCTATACAGGGAACCCTCTGGTTTGATAAATGGGAAAATTGTAAAAGATCTGTATGACTTCTCTTAGCTGCAGCCAAAAAACATTTTATGCTCTGGGATGTTATAGGTCTCTTTGAAGGAATTATAACTAATTATTTTTGTCATGAAAAACCAAGAAGAGGTAGAGTCCAAGAGGGAGTGCCTATTGGTACTTAATGATGCAAAAATAGTCTAGATTTCCAGCTTCATTCCCCTTTTTCACAATTTATCCTTAGTATATCCTAGGAAAGATAACCCAATAGATCATTTAATTCCCACTCCTGGAAGGAATAAATTGATGAGTTTGGTAGGCTGCTTTCTTGAGCCTGTCCCCAAACCTATTGAATCTTAGTCTCCTCAGGCCATGAGAGTGCCTGAAAATTAAACCCCCTGAAATAAAGACACAATTTTGCTTGAGATATTTAATGGGGACCATGCAAAGTATGAATTATAGGGAAAAATCTTAGCTCAATAATGAACATGCAAACACATGTACAATGAAATCTTTCAAACACATGGAATACCCAGGGGATTCCTAGTTCAGCACAAATATGAAAATCTATCAAAAATGAAAACTATAACACAAGTAGAATGCTTAACAATAATCATTAAAAATCATAACACATAATTATTCCTAGAGAGGGCAGCAACGGATTAATGAAACCCACCCTAAAACCAGTAACAATATCTTCTTTTCTACATTCCAAGTAATATTAGGTCAAGGGAGCTCTGTTTCTTTTTGCAGGAAGGAACATTGAATGAAGGAAATCCTATTCTATTCATAATAAGAAACTCTTGGTACCCTCTCTATCAATGATGGCCACCATTGCCACCACCAGTTTCTATTAGCAATTCTTCCCATCTGGATCTAAGAGGAAGAGAAACATCTTATCCTTCAGTCTTCCTTTCTCTATCCTAAATGTTTCTTGTTCCTCCAATGAATTTTCATGCCAGTATAGTTTCCCACTAGTAAGTGGCAAGATCTGTCCTCTAAACCAGTTCTTTTGGATTCCAAATCGGCCATTTGGTATCTTTATAACCTTGGGCAAGTCATCTAACTTGTTCTACATTAGTTTCCTCATTTATAAAGTTATGATTTATAATGGTTCCCAAGGGGCTGGTTAGCTTCCATTTCCTTGCAGCCTTGTTCTTTTCTAAACAATTAATGTGCCTAAAATGTTCTGAGTTCATATGACTGCTAGTCCCACCTTCCATTTGGTGCAGACTTTCCTTCTTTAGCCAAGTGTTCCTGTGAGGAACCACCCAGCTCTTCCTGAATCTCCCTTCAGCAATGGAAACCTCGGAAGCTTTCCCTTTTTTTCTGGAGCAAGCCTATCCTACTTTACTCTTAGGAAGATCTTCTTTCAGTGGAACATGAAGATACCTCCATCAAATGTCCCTAGCTCTGCCCTCTGGGGCAGAAGAAATGCATCTGATTCCTTCTCCCTACACAAATGTGCCGGTGTATGAAGAAAAGCCATCCCTATCTCCCTGAGTCTTCTCTTCTCCAAGCTCAACACCCTTTCCTTCAATGGGTCTTCATATGGCATCATTTCCAGGCCCCATGCCATTTTGCCTACTCCATTCAGAACAGAGGCTCGACGATCAAAGCCCTTCTAAAATGTGTTGTCCATCAAGCAAGTGTAGACTCCACATGTCCTTGTCCCAACTCATACATCGCCCTTTCCTATTTACTACTTGTGTGAATGTCTACACTTTCATGCATTTGAATTGTCTTCCAGTGAGAGAGTGACCACAGGAGGGCACTGACCCCAAGTGCCTTATCCCTCCCCAGTCCTGAAGTTAAAGGAAGAAATCCTTTATTTTAGTAATTCTGACCCATAGGAGATTACAACATGAATGGAATTGGAGTTGAATGAAGTTGGCAATGCCATCTGAAGCTTGTCTTTGAATGCAAATATGTAAAATGAATACAACTAATTTGATTCCATAATGGAGCATAAGTTTGTATGTTTTAGGCCAAATGCAGTTCACTCACCCTTCTTGGGTTTGTGTTATTTCAGTCTACAAAATATGGGTTTGGGACAAGATAGCAGCCCAAGCTCTGACCCTCTAAGTCCTGTATTCTCTAATGTCCAGTTTTAGTTTCTTCCAGTTCTTTTGTTGTCCACTCCAAGGCCCCTCCCAGCTCTGACATTTCTTGTTCTCAGACCCTCCATTCTCTGCCATTCATAGGTCTTGGGCACTGTGATTTTTATTTCATGCTTCATATTCACCCGCTTAGTCAAGCACGTGTTCTTACGTGAATCATCAATGAAGGCGGAAATATCAGGGCTCTCCATCTCTCTCCCCAGTCTTGGCTTTGCCACTTACAGCCTCTGGAACATTAGAGAATATGGCCCCTCCTCTACCTCCCACCTCTGGCCCTATGTTCTCTTCTGGACAATTAGGTGGTTGCAGTAGATAGCCTCCGAGGTCTCTCTCAGCTTTAAATTAAAATCCAATAGATTGTCCAGCAGCTGGGTTTTGCTAACACCGCTAAAGAGATTCCAAGTCCCAGATACATTTCAATCCTGATTTTTTGTATGACTAATCTGTATTCATTTCAGAAAATGGCCCTAATTTGCATTTAAATATTATTCATGGTTTTCATGTGGTGGCCTTAGGAGGAGGGATGATGCCCTAGTAATACTAAATAGAAATCAGGAGTCACTGAGGGAGGGAGGGAGAGGGGAGCTCATAACCTCTGGGATTATCCTCTCTTACAGTTGCCCTGTGAAGTGATGAGCTCTCTGTCTGAGGAGGTGAACAAGCGCAGATAAAATGATAGCTTTTTTTTTTTGTATTCTATGATACTGTAACCTATAGAAAAGATATCAGAGATGATGCATTACAGCATTTTATAGAAAAAAAAGAGTGTCAGGAACTTGCCTCCCATCACAGAAGTTAGTAAATACAAATGGAAGGATTTGAATGCTGGCACTGTTATGTTCAAACTGGGGTAGCTGCCACTGGCAGCTTGGCTGACTGCAGACAGACACTGGGCCAGTGGCAGGAGGAAGGAACCAAATAAAGAGGGGCTGGGGTCAATTTCTGTTCCCTCTGTGTCTAGACAACTCTAGCTTTGAGTGGAACTAGGAACTATAAATCGCAACCATCTCTCTTAGCCCATTTCCAAAACAGCATCATTAAAACAGCCTCAGAAGGAAAGGAGGATGAGGCAAATCCAGAGCCCTGGGGGGAAAAGTGAAGTCTGCCATGGGATGCTTTACAGGGAGGCCCCACTATCTGGGAGGAACAAAATGAGTTCCCAGCAGGTGAGAAAATGGTACCAGATCAAATGAGATTAGAAGAAATTAGTAAGGAGAAATGTCAGGTTGTATACTGAGGTTCCAAAAATCAATCCTGTAAACATAGAAGGGGTGTCCCAGTTGGGCAACTGTTTCTTGGGGTTTGGATAGATTTTTAGTGTGAACCAGCACACTGACCTGGCAGCTAACAACAACAATTCGTTACTCATATAATTTTGGACTTTGTTAAAAAAGGAATAGACTCCAGTAATAAAAGTCTAAAGTATACCTCAAATCTTGAATACAGTTCTGAGAGCTCCATTTTGAGAGGGATATTAATAAGTTAAGATAGGCAATCATGATTGTGAAGGATCTTTAGCATCTGAGATCTGGGTGCAATTTCTGGGGGTGGAGAAAAGAAAATGCAGGAGGAACATGGGGGCCATATTGGAAGCAGTGTCATTGGAAGGAGGATTAGCCTTGTACTTGACCATAAAACTCAGAATTAGATGGACCCTGCAAATGTCAGTTTTATTACAAGAGAAAAAAAAAATCTGGTGATTACAGCTATCCTGAAATGAGTGTCATGATTTGAATTCTGAGCTTGAAGCCAGAAAGATGTAAATCATGAACAAATCACATTTGCTCAGTTTCCTTATGTGTAAAACAGAGATAATCATACTACCAAAATCACAGTGTTAATGGGAAAGCTGAATGAAACAATATAATATGCTTTGCAAATGTTAAAACACTATAGAAATATCAAGTATTGTTATTACTGAATTTCTCCTCTTTGGAGAACTGAACACCCAATATTGGAGATGGATGGTGTAAAAGGGAATTTTGGTCAATTGTTGATTGACCTCGATGGTCCTTTACAGCTCTGAGAGTCTGTGATACTGTGAAGTTCTGCCATGTTTGCTTAATATACATACACATACACATAATTATACACACACAAATGTACACATATTCCCTTTATACAATCATGTAAAGTTGTTCTTCCTATGTTGGAGACGTGAACCCATTTAAATGTATCCTTTAACATAATTTACAGAAAAGACACAATTAACCACACAGAATAAGACAATTTACAGAAATAAGCATGTGTATGTGTGTGTTAGGAATGGATAGGAATTGGTTGACCAGAAGCTTTTTTTGTTTGTTTGTTTTGTTTTTTGTATTTGTCCCTGGACAGTAGAATGAGAAGTCATGAAGATAAGTTACTTGGAAGTTGAATTTTACTCAATATGTAAAACAAATAAGCAAGCCAAACTTCAAATCTGTGTTATGGAAAGGAGCCAGCTCTCTTGGGAGGTGCCCAAGCAGGTTCTACATGACCACTTCTCAGAGATGTTATAAAGGGAGAATGGGGGATAGTAGAGAATCACCACATCTCACAGTTGGAAGGGATCTCAGATGTCATCTCAGCAAACTTGTATCAGAGCAAGCCAAACTACCTGGCACATAGTAGGTGTTTAATCATGAATTTGTGGACTGGTTGATCCCAACATCCACAAAATCGATCATCAGGTCTCCACTTGAAAATCATCAGTGATCTCTCCCTACTGACTTATCCCACCATCAACTTTTAGACAGCTCCCAGTGTTCAGAGCTTTATCTTCCATCACACCAAAATCAATAGTGAAAGTTCTAAAACAAAATGAAGTTAAAAATAAAACAAAAGAAAAAAAAAGTAATAGCAGGCAAGTCAAATATGCTTGTCAGACAATTCTCAGGCTGCCAGACTACGACAAAAAATGATTCTTGCTTTCTGTGTTCTCAGAGAATGGCAAGGTACATGGAAAGTGACATTGTGGGATTAGAGGCTGTCCAAGAGGTTTGAATGGGAGAAATAAATGAGCAGGCTCTGGCCAAAGCTATACTGGGAAGGCCCTGAATTATAAATACAAAATTGTGTAGTCAATTCTCTACAAAATCACTGAGGTTATTGCAAAGTAGGAAAAAAAATGTAATTGAATTTCTGCAAGCATGTGTGTACTCAAGCAGAGCCCCACGCAAGGACTCTCCCTTCCTTGGATAGGTTGGCTATGGAACCCAGAAAAGCCTGAATTGCATTTTCAGAATCTCTCTGTAGCCATACACAGAGAGCAGAAGGGGAACAGATACCAGGGCTATTCAAAGGGGAATGTGGGTCTATTTTTAAGCAGTTATCTGCATGACACACATGCTGTGTATATATTATAACACAAACAATGAGACGGGAATAGAAGGATTCACAAAAAAAAATTGAGATAAAAAATTCAGGGATGATCAATCCACGGCTCAGTATTGGGGGAAATCCATGTCTTGGGGTAGGGGGAGGAGAGGAAGTGGACATTGGTTCTTGTCTTTGAGACTAACATCAGAAAAAACCGCCAAGTCATATTGGACTGTACTAGGCTGTGTTATATTATGTGCCATTCATTCCCATTCTTATATTGTATAATATTATCCATGTTTTTCTATGGGCCAGGTTGGCATCATGGGTAGAAACTTAGCTTCAAAGTCTAGAAGTTCTGGGATCAAGTCTGATCTTTTATGCTTTCTTTCTGCATGATCTTAACCAAGTCAATCTCTCAATGCCGCCAACAAGTGTCTAAGACTAAATTACAGAAGAGGTGCCAGCTTGCCTTGGCAGAAAAAACTCTACTCGTAGAGAGCTCCTCATACAGTCTCAAGACTAGTCCCAAATATTCCTGCTGCTGCTTGTGTCTCCTGCTAGAATAAAGGCTCCATGAGGGCAGGGAACCATCATGGCTCCCTTTTTGCTCTTCCCCTTGTTCTGAGCACTGTGTTCTGCACAATGGGAACAGTTTGTAAATATTATTCATTCAGTGAATGTCCCTCCTCCAAACTTCTGCTGGATGACAGAAAATTGGGCATCCCAGACTTGGGGCTTCCCTGGCAAAGTAGTGCTAAGGCTATGTAAAAAATGAGCAATTATTAATTTGAAAAGGAGACTCCATGGTCAGTGGCCATGGTTGATAGCAATTTCCTAGCTGCTTTTGGTTTGATGGTGACATAATAATAATTACAATAAAAATAAGAACAGTGATGATGATGGGGATGAACATTTAGATGATGTTTATATGTACCAGGAACTGTGCTTAGTACTTTAAAATTACCAAATCCTTTGATCCTGACAATCACCCTGGGAGGTAGATGATATTATTCTCATTTGGCAGATGAGGAAACTGAAGCAAGCTGACTTGCTGAGGGTCACAAAGATAGGAATTGTCTGAGGCTGACTTGAATTTAGGTCTTCCTCACTCTAGACCCAGAACTCTTTCTACTGAACCACCTAGCTGCCCTAAGAAAAAAATCAGCTCTTCACTGTCTTGAGGAGATGGGGTGGTACAAAGGAAAGAAAGAGGGTAGTTCATAGAAAATGGAGGGGACCTTTAAGACCATCTATTCATTCTACCTTCCTCAGTTTACAAATTGGGAAATGGAGGCACAGGAAGGAGAAGGGACTTTGTTGTTCAGTTAAATCCAATCCTCCATGATCCCATTTGGAGCTTTTTTGGCAAAGATACTGGAGGGATTTTCCATTTCCATTTCATTCTCCAGCATTTTACAGATGAGGAAACTAAGGTAAACAGAATTAAGTGAGTTTCCCAAGGTCACACAGCTAGTAAATGCATGAAGCTAGATTTTAATTCAGGTTGATGAAGTTTCCTGATTCCAAATCCAATGCTCTATCCACTGCCCCGTTTAGCTATTCTGAGAAGGGACTTATCCAAGATCAAATATTGTTGTAGCATAAGGAATAATCATGGAAGAGTGCAAAGAGCTGTTGTGGTTCTATATCCTATTTCTTCCACTCCTTCCCTATCTGACCCTAGCAATTGGTGAATTATGGAAAAATAGAGTTGTAATGGCATTCAAAGGCTATTGAATTAGAGTTCCGCCTGAAGAAGGATTTAATTTCTATTGTACACAACAAATGGTCATGTAGTCTTTGGTGTTGGCCAGTGAAAAAGAAAAACCCACTGCTTCTGAAGAGGCCCATTTACTTCTAGAGAACCATAAAGATTGTAGTGATCTTACCCCCTATATATTCATTATCCCAAACTGTGCTTTGTTGTGATTTCTTTCCCTGTGGCTCAAGGAGAAATGCTTATTATCTTTGGCCCATGACAGCCCTTCAGATATTTGAAGATAGGTCGTGGTCTCCTCCAGGCTAATCAATCCCTTCAACTGATGCTTATATTGAATGAACTTGAAACTTTTTTCTCCTGGTTTCTTAGAAAGTAACTTTCCCTCCCAAGGCTCCAGTCTTCTCATTTGGTAGAAGGAGGAAGGGTAGGAGATTAAAAGCATTTCTATTTTTTTTCTTTTTCTGTCCTCCAAGGTTCCTATCAACTCTAGTATTCTCTCTCATTCTCTGTTCTAAGGACTCTCCAGTTCTGATATTCTCTGTTTTAAAGTCCTTCTTATCTCTGAGATTCAATGAGTCTATGTTTGATTGAACAGCAAACAATATAACCAAGGACCTCATTGACTGATCCAGTGACATCCCTGACCTGCTCTATCACCTCTCCAAGAGAATTCTTACAACATTTTCCACTTTTTCAGGAGTGGTCTCAAAGGCATGAAAGAGCTGAGCCCTTACGGGTTTGGTTCTCTAGAGAAGTAGCTGTCCAAGATGTTTCAGCATGATGTGACCCACCTGTAACTGATGATTCCCCAGAATGGATACGCATCTTTGGCTCAGAATTCCACAGAATCCTGCATCTTGCTAGGGAGAGCATTCTCCTAGATGTATTTTTAATAATCCATTCCTCCCATGCATATTGTAGAACACCTACTTTTTGTGACACAATTGTGATGTCATTATGGCTGATTTCTCATTCCAATGATGGTTCCTGACCTCCAGGAGTTTAAGGTCTAGTATTAGGCAAGTCCTGGAGTTAAGATAAGTTCAAAAAGCAATGGTGAGACCTCTGGATTTGAAATAAAAGGACTAGAGATCAACTTCCTGCTCTGTTACTTTCTGGCTCTAGGACTTTAGGGAAGTCACTTAACTGCTCCTTGCCTCAGTTTTCCCCCTTTATAAAATGAAGGGGTCATATTCAATAGAGCATCTCTGTGACACTATCTACTATTGAATCCCATGATCCAATAACTGTCCCAAAAAAGTACAGGGAAAAAAATAGAATGGACAAGAAAAGAAGGAAAGCCCTTCTGACTGGGGATTTGAGGCAAATTTCAGTGAGATGATTATTTGAGGTTGTCCTTGATGTTTCAATAGGGTTTTGCTAAAGGATAGAAATTAGTCTGGGGGATCTTCAAGGAAAAGTGAATAGTGTGTCAGGCGGGAAACATCAGGGGGCATTTAAAGAACATTTTGCTTCATGTGGAATATGAATATTTATTAATGTGATCTATGAGTGTGTGAAGATTAAAAATAGTAGAGGAAGAAATCCTGAATTTGGGTGAGAATGACTGGTTTCCCTAGCTCTGCTACCACATGACATCATTGGCAAAATGACATTAGACACATTTCTTAGTGTTGAAAATCACACTCTATCCATTGCTACATTCTCTGATCTTCAGTATAGTTCTTTAGTTCTTCAGCCAATCTTCATATTTCATGAAGTCTCCAGTCTTCCCCCATTTCTGCTGCTCCCACCTGCATGCTGACAGCATTGTCACTTCAACTCTAGACAAATCTCATTTTTCTCACATTAAAAAATTTGGGGGTTGAACTCAACAGTTTCTAATATCCCTTCCAACTCTAAATATAAAACTAGTGATCTTAATGCCACTCAGCGTGATATAAACATTCTTTGGTTCCGATGCTACACTAATTTAAATTGAGTTTACAATCCACTAAAATCCTCAGATCTTTTTCATAAGTAATCTTCCCCCCAACTTTTAAGTGACATCAGTTTTTTTAACCCATGCATAGGATCTTACATTTACCTTTGTAAAATGTAATTTTGTCCTGTTTGATCCAAAGTTCTAGTCCCTCAAGATCTGTTTGAATCCTAACTCTGATATCCATTGTGTTAGCTGTACCTAGCAGTTCTCCATATGCTGTAAGATTGTAAGTGGGACATCTATCTCTTCATATAAGTCATTAATAAAAATGTAAGCATAGATCTCTGAGGTACTCCAATGGAGACCTCCATTGACACCATCATCAATGTTGTTAATGACTGCTCTTTGTATGGACAGTCAACTAGTTCTGGATCTCCTGAAGAAAATATTCCATGATTTAGTCCACATATTTTCAATTCATGGACATAAATAGCTTGAATTCTAGGCTCTTCCCCCCAGGCAATAAAAGTCAAGTTCATTGGTCTTAAAACATTATTTTTAAGACTCCTCTTTTTCCTTCTCCACCCTTCAAATTGGAAGCACACTTGCTTTCTTTGTTCTTGCAGTATCTTTCTTTTATTCCAAAATTTTTCAAATCTAGTTCAAGAGCTGAAGTTTAAGCAAGTAGATGAAATCAGACACAAAGAAGGTCTGATTCAAAGAGAGGAGAGCGTGGGTGGGTGAGGTGGGGGAGAAAGACAAAGATAGAGAAAAAGAGACAGACAGACAGAGACAGATAGAAAGACAGAAAAAGACACAGAGAGACAGGTTGAATTCAATACACTTCAACATACAGTTCAGCACACTGGGTAACTCCAGGGACAGCAGTAATTTTTAATCTCAGGCAGTGTTCTTCTTGTCCCATCTTTTAAGCAAAAAACCTTGCTGATGAAAAGTGCTAGCCTGAGCCCAGAGGCAGATTGGGAAATAACAGAAATTATTGTATTGCTCTTTATGTGGCTTCATTGGCAGAATATATCTGGGTACAAAGTAGGTAAAATATGTGTGCAATATCATTTTAGAAAAAGCATGTAAAATAATTCCTATCAATGTTAGGAGGGATGCAGAGGTAAAGTGAAAGGAGGATATTAAGGCACATTAAAAAC
This sequence comes from Myrmecobius fasciatus, assembly GCA_023553655.1. Classification (NCBI taxonomy): domain Eukaryota; kingdom Metazoa; phylum Chordata; class Mammalia; order Dasyuromorphia; family Myrmecobiidae; genus Myrmecobius; species Myrmecobius fasciatus. The sequence goes on along the minus strand of JAJPUD010011472.1, from coordinate 12,778 downwards.
CCGAGAAGTTTCTTGCCTTTCCATCTTTTACCAAGAGAGTTTTCAGGTTTAGCCTGAAGAACAGAAGGCTTGGGATGAACATGATAGCTATCTTTTACTATTTGAATGACTGTCATGAGAAAGAAGTATTAGGTTTTTTCTGCCTCTCCCCACAAGGAAGAAATAAAAGAAGTCAGAAAGACAGATGTAGGATTCTAAGTAAAGGGGGAAAAAAAACTTCTTAACAGTTTGAACTATCTAAAGATAGAATGATATGTCTTGGGAAATAGTGAGCTAGCCTTCATTAGAAGTCTTCACATAGATAGTACATGACCAGTTGTTATATGTAATAGAAAGGATTCTTGTTTAGGTAGCTGGCTGCTCCCAGTTCTGAGTTTATGGAATTCTGTGATAGAGCTATTTAGTTATATTGACTTCCTCAATTTCCCAAACTTGTGCTTTTCCCCTACTGTTGCCATTTCCATTTTTATATACTTAGAGGAGAAATGAGAAATGAATTAAGGTTTCTCCAAGACCCACTGAGAAAACCAAAGAATGTCATCACAGGGAATATGATGCTTTAAAAAGCATTCATTAATGAAAGGATTTGATGGTCTCATTGCTGAGGGAAAATAAGCATTTATAACTGAACTCACACTCTGGTGGAAGTGAATCTTTTGCTTTTCTTTAGACACTTTTCTCTGTTCTCCTCTGGCCAGTATTTTGTCACCACCAAGGTGTTGCAAATGGCTTCCACTGCTGTAGCCTTTCTGCAGGGCTCCCTACATGCCTTCATGCATACACCCACTTAGCCAGCATCAGTCCTTTCTTGCCCCCTTCCACTCGGGGCACACACAGTGAGGCAGAAGCAAGACTTTTCAGTCAAAGTGAATGGGTGGGTGAAGATGTAGCAGGCTCATTGACCCCCAACATTAAGGCTGCCCGGAAATGGCAACGAATGGGAGAGTTGCCCACAGTATTCTGCTTTCCTGGTGACTGGATTTTGGTGAGGATGGTAGTTTGACATTGCTGTTCGGGTGGTCCCCATCTGAGTCACTTTGGACAGCAGCTGGAAGCAGAATCATATCCTGAATGACATTTTAGAAAGATTCATGGCTTGGAGCTGTTATACAGAGAAAAAAACATCTGCTATGTGGTATAATCTTTCCCATTGGGAGTATAAGCATCTTGAAGGCAGGAAACATTTTTGGCTTTTTTTCTTTGTGTTCTCGGTGCTTCATCCAGCTCCTGATCCTTAGGAATTGCTTTGTAGGGGTTTATTGATTGACTAATTGAACAAAGCACTGGATTGAGATCAAGGCTTCAAATTTAGACTGTGCTACTCACTCTGGAACTTTGAAGAGGAATCCATCTTCTCAGGTTCTTAGTGTGCCCAATTAAAAAAAAAAAAAAAGAAGAGAAAACTCTTAGAAAACAGCTTATCAGGAGAGCATTTACTAAGCTAATTCTATCCTATTGATGAAGCCTTTCTCCTCTAAGGGCCTTTCCCTTTAGGATTTCAGTCTGCTATTCTGTCAGATGAGAGGGCTGGGCTGAATGGTCTTTAAAGACCTTTCTATCTTTCAATCCTATGATCCAATAAGTTTTTAAAAGAGTGAGGTGACTGAACAGATGGTCATGTAACTGCTTGATAACTCTTGGAGGGAGGAAACTTGGGGGCCTTAAAAGCTTTAAGTTGAGGACAAGCAAAAGGAAATTTGTACTTTGATAGAATCTCAACATGGGAAATACCATTAGAGATTGACTTAGCAGCTGAAACATCAGAGCTGAAAGGGATCCAGGCAGCTAATTAGAGAGCATCCAGGAAGCTATTTAGAGAACAGGAGAAAGTTTTGGACCCAGAGCTAGGAACAATGCTTTTGACACTTACTATCTGTTTTGGGTCCTGATGGATTAGATGGAATTTAAATAGCAATCATTTCTGACTCCACCAGAAACCCTGAAGGTTTTTCTCTTCCCAGATTTATTTATTTATTTAGATAGATTTTAAATAAGTGAAAGAGGAGATTCTTTGCTTCAACTGCTACCTGGCCTTAATCACTGAATGGGTGTGATCTCAGTCAATCCGAGATCTGTTGAAGACTTCCTCTGAAAAAGGCCACAGTTTCCCATTGCATCCAGGGCCATCTCCAGTCATCCTAATCTATATCAGGCCACTGGACCAGATGGTTCGGGAAGGGAAAGTGAGACAGGTGACCTTGCACAACCTCCCCTCACTTCAATCCAATTCACTTGCATGTCCAGGCGTCACCTCCTTGGTCTCATTGTCAATGTCATACATCAAAGGACAAACAATAATAACAATCTGGGATCCCTCTTCTTAGTCTCAGTTTTCTCATCTGGAAAGTAGAGATAAAAAATACCACTTTTGTCTCATGTTTTTGTGAGGATCAAATGAGCTAATATATTGGAAGCACTTTGAAAAACATAGAATGTTACATAAATATTAGCTCTCATCACCACCACCAGCAAAATCACCACCATCATCAACAACAATATTTTAATTATGCACAAAATCCTGCTAGGCAATGACTCTTAACCTGGGGTCCATATATGTGTTAAGATTCTGATAACTGTTTTTAAATATAATTGGTTCCCTTGGTATTCCCATGCACTTGATTATATAGATTTATTCCAAGAAGTCCATGGCCTCCAGTGGTCTGCCAGATGGGTCTAGGACAGACACAAAAGTTAGGAAGTCTAATGTTATAGAATCTCTTGATTTCTTGGGTGTAGTTTCTTTAAACTATAGACAAGATGGGCAATGGAGACATGTCCTCATCTTGGAGCACCATCTGTCTTGTCTGATACTATACATATTTAAGCCCAGGGGTAGCACCTGCATATGTATCGTGGGAAGGATGAGGATTTCCAGAGTGTTACAGGGAAAGAGAGAGTACCTTCAGTATCTTCTGCTTTGTAGGAAGTTAACTTGATTTATGACATGGTTTCCCTGAGGTAATAGCCTATTTTAACTATGTAGTTCAAGGAAGTGGCCAAAAATAAATTTAATTAAACATTTACTTAGCACCTACTGTATGCAGATCTCTGTGAGAGGCCTTGATGAATAGACAAAACACATTTAACCTATCATTCCTGCTCTTAAGTGCTTGGTTTGGGAATCAGATATAAATGCCGATGACTCCTTTCTGCAATTTTGATTGATAAGTGAACTGGAGGGTGTTTATCAAATCTGAGGGGGAAAGTCAAAGCAGAGAGTGAGATCAGAAGACCTCTCCTTGTGAATATGGCATTGAGTGGAGCTTTAAAGATTAGGATGAGCAGAGGAAAAATTGGAGGAAAAATGGCAGGAGTAAAGTGGGGAAGGGTAGAGAAATAATAGGTAATTATTTTGCTGTGTATATATTTAAAACTTCATATCCTACCATCCCTCACATATAGTGGAGTTCTCAGATTTGTAAGTTTTCATACATCATTTCATTGAATAAAGATTTAATTAAATGGAAAAAGCAAAAAAAATATATTAGACAATAGCGTTCTCCACATGGGTGAAGCTATGAATAAATATAAAGTTTTAAAAAGGTAAAGATGCAGAGAAGAATACATGTGGTCAGGATTATTGAATACATGAAGGGGACTTAAATGAGAAAGGGAGGATATGGCTAGATTGTGAGAGATCTTGAATGTCAGGCAGAAAAGTTTAAATATTACTTGGTATACAATTAAGAATATTTGAAAAAAATATAAGAATGGTTTAATCAGTGCGTGAGGATGGTCAGTCTAGAAGCCTCTCAAAAAATAAATGAATTAGCTCAGAATGAGAATAGTAGGAAATCCAAATAATTAATTAGTAATGAGACCCCTATCCTAGGTAGTAGCATCTTGTATTGAGAAGAGGGGACAAATGCCAAAGCAGATCACCAGTACCAAGATATTCTTGATTCTGGTTTTCATGGGAAAAATTGACATCTTGTAAAGGATGGACCTCAAAAGTCCACTTGCTATGGGCACAGGATGTACCATGTGTGGGGAAGGGATGCCATGGTATGTCACATCAAGCCATGTCAACCTTAGAAGTTCACAGCAGGAGAAGGAAAGTATAGAAGACAGAGGGGAGCAACCATCAAGAGCAAGTTTTTATAGAGTCCCAACTTCAGGTGGCTCAGGTGGGTACTTGGTATTTCTACTGCCTTCCATATGTCCCCTTTGCTACCAGGTAATAGGTGCTGTTCATCAACAGACTGATAACTAGTCCTTTCTCTAGTAGCATATTTTCCAGAGTTTCAATATGCACTTTCTACCAAGCTTTAAAGCCTATAATTTGCCTCATGAAAAGGCTATTAATGTGCTTTGTGGTAGTTCTTTGGATGCTGTGCTTAAAACAAAAACTACAAGAGAAAAACCTTCAGACATCTCTTCTTTGGGGAGGGAGAGGGGAGGAATTATAGTAGTTGATTTCAAATTGTTGCCTAAAGAATTGTCTTGGCTTCTGTTCCTACCTGGACATTGGGGATTAGAGTAAACTGCTATCCTGTAAACAGTTTTTCTCATTTTACATGATTATGAAAGTCTCCAAAAAAGAAAAAAAAACACTTTTCTATTTCCATTTTATGTTCTTTGTTGTATATGTATGTATGTGTCAGTCTCTCTAATATTTATATATGTATAACATATACATATATAATACATATATACATACATGTATGTGTATAATTTTATATCTATATAAAGAGGTAGAAATTGTTACTAGAGATATAGGATATGTAAGCATACTTACATGTATATATACATGCATGATAATATATATATATATGTGAAATCTTGCACATATATATTTGTTTGCATGGTCTCTCTCCCATTAGACCATGAGGTTGAACTCCTGAAGGACAATGACTATGTTTTAACTCTCATATCTTGACAGCTTAACACTATGTGCTTGGTCCATAGTGGGTACTTAATAAACATTTGTTAGCTTTTGACTGCTTCCAAACTAGAGGTACAGCCACTGAATGAAATAGAAACTATATTCTCACAAACCTATGTTCTTAACCATCAATCAATATTAGTTAAATTTACATACAACCAAGGGTTTTTGAAATGGGATTAACCTCAATCATCATCTAGGTGAGTCCCCTCTTTTTATAGAAGAGGATTTTGAAGTTCCAATTTCAATTCTTCAGATCATAAAATCTCAGAAGTAATATGATTGTAGTCTACAGGAGGAGAGAAATATGATCACTCCACTGGTCTCTGCTGTGGTTAAACTCAATCTGGAATACCATATTCAATTCTGAGTGCTATGTTTTGGAAGGACATTAAAAAGCTGGCAAGATTCAAGAAAAGGGCAATAATTCAATTAGCAAGCATTTATTTAGGGACTATTGTGTGCCAGGCATTGTTATGGACAATAGGGATAAAAAATAGAAGCAAACAACAAAATGATCCTTTCTCTCAAGGAGAAGACAATCTATTTGGCTAGGCAAGTGCATTTGTGTATATTTATGTATGCATGTGTCTATACATGTATGTATACTCATGTGTATATGTGTATATATCTAGATGTATATGTGTGCATATATATATACACACTTGTATACATATAGTTTATGTGGGAGGGTAAATATATTTAATACTCATATAGATTTGTAAGATTCTTGATTCTTCCAACAATGTAAATCCACCCGTGCCTTCTCATGTTGTGAAACTCTAGTTCATGACTTTCCCAAAATTCTCTACAAGGGACCCACCTAATTTGGTAGATTTTTTCCACACTTTCTCCAACATTCTTTCCAGTGGGACTTGCTGCATGTTCACCCATCATCCCTGGCTCTGACCATGTGGACAGCCCACCTTCTCTTTATGTCATTCAAATTCTTAGTACCATTCTTTCCTCCTGGTTTTCCTTGGTTATCTGCTGTAGCCCACTCAAGATCATTAGGTGACTCTTTATTGCCCTATCTGTGATGGATATCTTTGAGGTAGGGGTGTTGTAGTCCTCACACATGACACTAGTGATATAACACTTTTATTAAAAAGATGGACCTTTTCAGTTATGGGAAGCTCATGTGATTTGGGGTGAATTCCTTATGTATCCCCACCTCTGTTTTAAACAATTCCTCTTGTTTCTGTTGTCCAACCTTAAACTAACGCTCATATCATTTAGGATTTAAGGTTAGAAGGGACCTTTGATTGTCTTCATTAGCATTCCCAATAAAGGTCTTATCCCCATCCCAAATCTGGCTTACAAAGTGATCCAGGGTTCATGGTTCTAATTTTTATATCACCAGGTCTGCCATCTAAGCTCTACTAGGCTGGAAAGGCTTCTAGTTGGGTGATAGGATTAGGTTAAGTCTATTTCTTGAGTACCAGCCTAGATAAGCTCAGGGAGCTGGCTACATCACCAAAGCTACATCCTCGTGGTGATAGAATTTTGGGGGATATGAAATAAGTAAAGAGACTAAATACAAAATAAATAGCACTTAGTTAAATTCCAGAAAAGTAAGGAGAAGGAGTACCAGCAATAGGGGAAATGAGGAAAGACTTCCTGGACAAAGTACTTGAGCATTCTGAAGGATAGGAGGCAGTCTGGGAAGCTGAGGTGAAGTAGGATGGTGAAAGAGGCTAAGACCCTGAGAGTCAACTGAAGGAAATGGAGAAGAGCCTAAGGGGGAAAGATGATTACTGTCTTCTAGAATTTAAAGAACTCTTACACTAAAGAGGAATTAGCCTTGTTCTGCTTGGATCCAGGGGAAAATTAAAATTAGCAATTTTATAGAATTTTTTAAGACTTACCCATAGTTTTACAAAAATCTTGTTAATCCTCACAACAACTCTGAGAGGTGTTGTAAATGAGTTATTCCAATTGTGTCTCACTCTTCTTGGCCCCATTTGAGATTTCCTGGGCAAAGATACCAGAATACTTGGCCATTTCTTTCTCCAGCTCACTTTCCAGATGAGAAATTGAGGTAAATAGGGTTAAGTGCCTTGTTCAGCATCACTCAACTAGTAAGTTTCTGAAGTCAGATTTGAACTCAAGAAAATGAGTCTTCTTAACCTCAAACCTAGGACTCTATCCACTGAGTTACCTAGCTGTCTCTATAAAAGGTAGTGCTATTATTATACCCATTGCACAAATGAAGAAACTGAGGCAGAGAGAAGTTAGGTAACGGCTAAGATCACACAGCTAGTAAGTATCTGAGACTGCATTTGTACACAAGTCTTCCCAACACTAGGTCCAATGCTAGATTGCTTAGGAACATGGAATGGGAATTAGAGAGGCCGGTTATAACTGAATATTAGGAATATTGCATAAGACTTACAATGGCCATAAAGTAGTACGGGGTATTTTGGAAGAGGTTGGACTTTGTCTCATTCAAATTTGAGTTTTATTTGTTTTAACCAAGCAAGAGAAATAATTATAAAATAGATAATTTTGATGCATGAAAATGAAATTATTCTACACAAACAAAATTAATGTACATAAGAAAAGAAAGTGGTAGAATGAGAGTTTTATTTTTAAAGAGGAGATTCTTCTCTGCTATTATAAAAGATATTTTTAGTGAGATATCCAATGGGCTATGTTGCCCCTGAGATTCTGTGATGGTATCTGACTTAAGTCTTTATTTCAACCTCTCTCTGAATGAAGCAGCTTCTGCCACAACATCCCTGGCAGGTAGTCATCCAGTTGTTTGAACACCTGCAAAGACAAGAACCTCACCACCTCAGGAAGCTGCCCAATCAATACAATTTTACTCGACAGATATTAATTGAGTGACTACAACACTCTGAGCACTGGGGGATATAAAGAGATGAATAAAACATCTTCTCTACTGTCTTGGTGCTTATAGAGGAAATGGCTTGTAGAACAATAACTTCAAAGGAAGCAGACTATGGTCAATTTGTAAAAGACCCCAATAATGCATTATGGCAGTTGACAGGTGGGAGACTAATTCCAGTGGGGTAGATCCTAGGATATGTGCCTTGGGAGTGGGAGGATTAAATCATGGGAATGGTACCATAGTGGTATTTGACCACAGGTAAATTATCTTTGTTTCTGCAATGATTAAAAAAAAAATGACTCCAGTTGAAATTTTGAATAACAGCCACTTTTTTGTAGATCTTGATGATTAGCATAATATGCCCTTCTCACAACACTTCTCTGAATTAGTTAAAATAAGTATGATCGTGACCATTTTTCAGAAGAGGAAGCTAAGACTCATTGTCTCTTCTTTGAATTCACACAACTACAAAGCATTAGCATAAGAAATCAAAGTCGACCTGTTGGCTCGCCATGTTCTAATCTTGTATACTACACAGCCCTTAATGTTTGGAGCCTTCTTTTGTCGTTAAAGAGAAGAGAAAAGAAGAATTGCTTCAAAAGACTGATGAGGATACATAGGGAATTCACCAATCAACATCATTTTAATGACATGAAATATGAAAGCAAGACTATGTAAAGAAGGGGTGCAAAAGCGGAACACTCGAATGTAAGAAGAGTTTCAGGATTTCTAAACCTCAACAAATTTGAGGCTAGTGTGAAAAACCAAAGCGAACAAAATATTTATTTATATTTTGAGAAAGGGAGAAGATAAAAGAAGCTGCTTAGGAGGAATGAGTTTTCAATAACAGAAGACAGGAGACAATGATACTTGTCCCAGAATTTGCTTATTTCTTCCCTGTGAAGGCAGGGGTAAAGGTCTGTGTTCTGGAAAGGACAGAGCAATCTATGGCTAATGAGAAACTTGTGCCCAAAACAAGATATTATGTATTAAGAAATTACCTAAATGCTCTCAATGGTTCAATGTTACCAAACCCAAATGATCTACCTACTTGGGGATGCCGAAAGATTTGGTGACTATGATTGGAGAGTTTTTTTTGCAGTGAAATCTGAATTATCCAAGAGAAGGGGAGAAGAACCACAGGACTGCCAAAGGGCACACATGGTCCTATCTTTAAAAAAAAAAAAAGAGAATGGAGCTGGCAAACTCCTGCCAAGTGAGGGAGAATTCATTTCCTATTAAAATCCAAAGCCTAGTATCAACTGTATTGGTAGGAAATATACTTGGAGAACACAGTTATCACAAATAGCCAGTATGGATTCATCAAAAGCATATCATTCCAGATTAGCCTCATTTTCCTTTTTTTGATGGGGATGTTAAATGTACATAAGGTAAATGCTGGAGACATAGTATACCAGATTTCAGTAAAGTACTTGACAAAGAGATTCATACAATTCTCAGTGAGATGAGATGTGGGCTATGAATGTACCCTAAGGTAGAGCAGAAAAAAGTAGAATGGCAAGGCAAAAGATTGATCCATGTTATCCTCCATGAAAGACATCTCCTGTGTGGTGTTCAGGGATTTGCCTTTGGCTTGGTGGTGTGCAAAACTTGGATAAAGGCATATGGGTATATGTATATATCTATCTATCTATATTATATATCTATATATGTGTATATCTATACATGTATATAGATAGACACATATACATACATATGCATACATATGTATATATATGCATACATATGTATACATATGTATATATACATACATATATGTGCGTGTGCGCATATATATATATATATATCCCTCATCTTATTTTCAGATTAAAAAAAAAGTTTGGAGCAACAGTTAACATTTTGTATGATCGAATCAGAATCCCCAAAAATGTTGATGCATGAGAATAATGGGCCAGATCTGATGAAGTGAAATGAAATAAGGATAAAGTTTTATACTTAAATTGAGATATATCTATTTTCCAAGTATAATATCAGTAAAGTATCACTGGACAAAATTTAATTCAAAAAAGATCTGAGATTCTAGCATATTACACAATGAGATGTGATATACCCTCCTCCCTTCCCCCACAAAATCTTAAATTCCATTCATGTATTCAGAGGAAGCCCATCAAATTAGCTGAGAACTCCAGGGAATTTGTTTTCTTTCTAGAATGAGATTTCAACTTAAAGACAATCAGAAAATCGAAATCTGTCACCAGGACTTTATAAGGCCTGAGGTTAATTCGTTTCCTTCTCCTTGCCTCAGTTTACTAATCTGTAAAGAAAAGAGAGAAGACTTGGTGATCTCTAGCTTCTTTTATAGCTAAAAGATAGCAACCTTGTGCTTCCCTTCTGAATTAGAATGACTTTTCTGTTATCCTTCATTAAAATGTCTTTAAGCACATTCAAACTGTGTAGTAGTGACATCCATGCATGTATTTTCCCAGCATCTAGTCCTTTGCTTTCCATGTAGCCTTGAAAGCCGTGAAAGGATTTATTAAGTGCATAGGCTATGTGCTTAATTGGGTCAATCCTTTTAAGCCCCCTCAGCACTTTAGAATCATGGCCACTGCTGAAATATCTTCAGAAGGTTCTAATGTAGATTAACTGATCCTCTTGGCTTTATTGATTATGTCAAGGTTCAGTTTATCACACTGACGTTTGGAAAAAAAAAATCTTAGATAAATATTTATCATCAGATGATCAGTCTCATGCTCTTTAGGGGAAGAATTAGGGAAAAAAATCTTGTGTAAACACTTGGGCTTATTCAGCCCTGCACAGAATACCAGAAGAAAACTCCCTTTCTGGATTTCCCTGAGGGAGAGATTTTGTATATCATTTAAAGCTGATCTCATTACTATGACTATTTAGATAGCAAACACATGTATATGGCCATTGGAACGTGTTTTGTGTATGGTATCAGATAAAGTCTGACTAATGTTTGCTTCTGAAAAGATGATTTAGCAAAGTCACTCATAATCATCTGTTTGCACTTCTCTTACCAAAGCTAATTGTTAGTTTCCCAAAGCAAAGACTTTTGCCTTGATTGGGCCATTAGAGAAGGATAAAATTTATTATAGCAACAGTTAATGTTTATATAAGGTGCCACAGTCTATTAAGGCTTTTCCCACAAATACCCCCATGAAAGAAGCACTACAAGTGCTTGGTACGCCTTTTTCAAAGATGAGGAAACTGAGGCTTTTTGACAAATCATGGTGGCACAATCACAATTGGAAGCTAAGTCTTGGTGCCTCTTTGATGAATGCTTATTTGACTAGAATATGTATCCAATCTTCCCAATGAACTGAAAGTGTGTTTATATTTTACAAAGATGTAGGACCAACACAAGTCTTGTATTTCACATAAAATCATTAGGCTTAGATCTGGAAAAGATCTTAGATTCAAAAAGATTTCTAAGATCCAATTAACCCCTTTATTTCTAAAGATGAGCAAATTGAGATCCCTGAAGATGAAATGGCCTGTCCACCCCAGATTTTCAAACTAATAATGGTCCTGTGAGTGACCTTAAGTGGCTCTTGCTTCCATTGGGGTAGTTCATAAGCATGCATGCTGCCATGTTCACTTTCAACTCATACTTCTTCTAGAGAGAATCATCTATTTCCCTTCACATTTCATGGGTACTAATGCAACTCTTAGGCTGTTAATCAGTTAATGTCTTTCTCTTAATATAGATCTAGCCCATTTTCATGGTGACTCTATTCACTTGTTCTGTTACATCCTTAGCTTAAAAAGGGAATCATCTCCAGTTGTTCTGACCTATATCTCATCACTGATGACTCTGGAGAAATGACTACATGGCTCTGTCTCATTTATATCCAATTCACTTGCAAGTTAAGAAATCACCCTCCTGATGTCATATGAATGACACCATGAAATGAAGCACCGTACACCACTACCACCACCATCACCACCACCACTCTTATCACTACCACCACCAACAATTACTTCTTCTCTATAGGAGAGTCCATGACTGATTTTTAAAGGGACTCATGAACTTATATGGAAAAATATCTTTATTTTCACTCTATTTCACATTTAGCTTAAATTTGCATTTTCTTCATTTATGAGTATGCATATAAATAACATATATATGTATATATATATATACATGCACATATATGTATAAATATAATTTTGAGAAGACTCCATAGATTTTACCAGACTTCTATTGGGATCCATGGGCCAAAACAAATCAGGTACCACTGCCTTAGTATGCCTTTGAGAATCTGTTTCAGCCTACTTTTGTCTACCGGCCAACTCTCCACTGCTCTTGGAATGTCCTATAAACCTTATTTTTGAAGGATTCATTTGTTTACAGATTCACAAACATACAGCATCACCAGAACAGTTGTCTGGAAAATATAACTTTTCATGCCAAGGAGCAGTGTGAAATGCTTAAAGCATTGCCCATTTTCCCAGATGAAATCCATCTGGCTCTCTTCCCACCCACTTTACCCTCAATGAATTTGGGACCCATAACATTATCCCTCTATGATTCTTGGCCCTGATAAGTTCATTGATATAAAAACTTAATGGATTGATGTTACATCTGTATGTCATAATTTGGGCAATAGGCATTATTTCATCCGTTTAGTTTTTCTCTTCTGGATTGTTGGGTCAATGAGTAATACTGAATTTCATCCATAAACAGAAACATCTAAAATGTGTTGGTCTATATGGAAAATCTCTTGTGCATTTGGATCCTCTATAAAACATTGTCTATGACAGATGATTCATTAATGTTAATACTTGGAACATCATTAATGACACTTGCCTTTATGGTTGTATTTATCAAAGAATCTTTTATGATCTTCAGGCATTATAGAAGAGGTTTCATGGTGGAAAGGAACAGTCAATATGATATTTTGTTCTGAGTCAATTTTTTTTCTAATTGACTTGATTTTGTTTGAATTCATGAAACAAATGCAATGTGAAATTTTTTTCTACACCTTCCATATTCTTTATTTCCTCCCTTCCTTTCCTTCCTTTCCTTCCTTTCCTTCCTTTCCTTCCTTTCC